>JXSR01S003481.1:108109-124372 GCA_000969725.1 Ophiothrix spiculata
TTCATCATGGGCAACTAACATATTTCACGCTGCACAAAGAGTACTTACATTGGGGTCTGGGCCTCCTTGCATCCCTGGGCCACCGTGGAATGGTCCGTAATTATGTAATCCTGGGAGACCATGCTGTAATGACATCATCAAAACGAGGATTAATTAAGTCAACTATCTTGGTTGACATTTCACTGGATTTGGATTATTTGTTTTCAAGTTGGGAGCTGAAAAACCTTGTTAAAGGTTTCGAAAAAGGCTACTGTGTTGCAAATATGGTCGGAGTTCCAACTGTAATAAGAAAACGATACGTCCTCATTGCTCATTGTAACATACCAGTCAACGATTCTTAACAGCGGAAACTTGACACTTTGATAGGCCACTTGTGGGGATTAGTTTTTGGATCATGGATTGCCTCCCCCTCCCCACCCCACCCCCCCAAAAAAATCAATAAACTAAATAACCATGTAATACGGAAGGTACAAGGATGGATTATTCTACCATTGAAAAGACAGACAAAACTGTCAGGTCAGTGTCATATTATTAAACCTTTGGTTCTGTCTAAATGAATAGTTTAGGAGGAAAAAACCGAAAGTGTGTTTGCTGTTACCCGCGCGCATTCCTTTTTAATGGTCTTAAATCACGCATAGGTTTTTTTCTCTTATATTTGTATAAAAAATAGAAATATTGACAAAAATGACAAATCCTGATAGTGGGGAAAGAAATACAGTATTCCTGAAAAAAGCTTACTGGTATTATCGACTACTCTGTGAAAACAAACAAACTTCAATTCAGATCCCCTTTGACTTCTGAACTAGACTATAGTTTTGCCAATATTCCACTTACAAATTTGGAAAAAGTGACGCGGCTGGCAAAAACACGGTGCGCATTGCTTTTTCAAGAATTGTAAAAAAAGAAAAAAAATGCATTTCGTATTGCATTTTTTGGGCCTGCTACAGGAAACAAGACTTTCTTTTTTGACCTTATCCATAATCTTCAAGACTTACCCCGCCGGGTCTGTGGAAGTTGTGTGGTGGGCCGCCCATCTCTTGTCCGCCTGAGAACAGCGCCATATGGTTGAGACCTGGGAACAAGTTATGCTGCTGGGGCTGCAACGTATGCATGTACTGTTCATAAGCTTGGCGCAGCTTGGCCGTGATCAGGCTCTCGGCATGGCTGCACTGTTCCACGGTTCCTTTGATGGTCACTGTGCGTTCTGGGTTGTAGATGGTCAACTCATGAAGGCTGCAAGGGCAAATTCAAATGGAAAATAAACATCTTGTATGACCACAAGATACAATAGATCCAATATCTAGTACCGTATTCATTCCAATAACCGCCCTGGGTCCTTAACAAAGTCATTTGGCATGGGCGGCTATTTTTGAAACTGATAGGATAATTCTAAGTAAACACAACCATTTTCAAAGCAAGAAATTGCCCTTAATACCACAAAACATCAACAAAATGAACATAAAATATATTTTGTTGGAGTTTATCACCTCAAATGCATGGTAAGAACTCTCTGAATGCAACTTATTGGTACAAGTTTCACCCAAGAAACTTTGGTGGGCACTTATTGGAGCATGGGCGGTTATTGGAATGAATACGGTATCTAAAATCAAGTTATCGCCATAAAATAATGATTGAGCACGTTTCCCAAAACAATATTTCCAAGCAACAATTTTACAGAGTGTATGAATTGTCTTTAAAATTGTTAAGCAAAAAAATCAAGTCTGGCAGCCATTTTAGACTACCTTCATGTCAACCCCTAATGCTGCCATTACTTTTGTTATGACTATTGTTAAGTACCCACAATGTTATTGCCAATTTTTTAACTGAGGGCATCATAAGTTACACTATCTAATTTTGAAGGGTCAGGTCATCGCATGAAGTCCTCAAGGCTGGAAATGGTTTCAGAAATTAAGTGATAACTTCTTCCTAGAAACAGTTAATAAATGTTTTTGGTAATGACAATCTTCCCAATTTATACGCAATAATATTGATTATTATTCATTGCAGCAACATTGGATCCACCCAGCTGTACATTCCACGTTCTCATAAACGAGCTGGGGATTCATCCTTTCATGTTGCTGCTGCGAAATTGTAGAATAAGCTTCCCTCTAATCTGAGAGAGTCTATCATTGCCTGCTTTCAGACGTGCACTTAAAACTCACCTCTTTTCAGCATAATGTTGTTTTTCATCATACTGTTGTTTTTTCATGTATATATGTTATCAGCCCTGTGTTCTTTGTAGAGCTCTTTATAAATGCTTTATAATAACATAGGCCTACAAAATGAAATGTCAGTCAGAAACGGTTTGAAGAGACTTACGGTGAGATTGTGATCCTAGCACTGGAATCTTCCATGATTTTCTTGAGGGATGAGCCACCTTTGCCAATAAGACGTCCAACGAGGGCATTGTGAGCTAGCACCTTCAGAGGCATTTCTCCACCTCTGGAAAAAAAAGAGACAACAAAATTTGAATAAAACACAGGTATTTGCAGACTTTAAAATACTTAAGCTCAAGACCATATCTATGCTGTACTGATTTTGATATAAAATTGGATGGATTGAGCATGATACAGAAAAATATTGGTCAAGCTATAAGTTTTACAAATTACCGTGCGAGACGCACAGCGTTGAGCTCGATATTTTTAAAACTCAAAGCAAGACAATTTGAGTATCATGCGAAAAAAAAAATCCATCCAATTTTATCGTTATTATGTTCAATATCTGATATTTTGTATTCTGTCCGATATTGCTGTCCGGTTTTACTGTAAATCGGGACAGCTCAGAACATAATGGTAAAAGTAGTTGGCACTGCCAGCATTACAAGCATTACTCTTGTACACAACATGAATTTTTGCTTTTTATCTGCTGGAACACTGTTTTGAAAGCCGATGGTGAACTTTTGAAAGCCGATGGTGAACTTCAGGAATCCAATAGTTGGTTGAGAATGAGGCCAAAAAAAAAATTCTTTGGTTGCCCTCCACCGACCAACCCTATTTTTCAGCCCGACCCAAACTTTTTTTTTATTGATTTTTTGTTTTTCTAAAAAAATATGCAAAACTTACCGAAAACTACAAAAAAAAATGTTAGATTTTTGCTTTTTTCGATATTCAACCCTCAAAATGTTTAGGATAGCCCAAATCACTATAAGAAGTATTTGATTGTTCTGATTTGGATGTCGCGGGGGAAGTTGTGAAGGCTGGAGCGGGACCCTCTCTGAAAAAAGCTGTGGAGGGCAACCAAACTATTTTTTTTTTGGCCTGAGGGTACACCAAAGAACTTGAAATTGAGAGGCTGTGCTCGCTGCCATCTTGTCACTAATAAAGCAGAGTTTGATGAACCTCCAGATATGTTCAGAGAGTCACTCAATATCCATGTAGACCAGTGTTCGAAATAAGGGGGTTTTACATGTAAATTTCGCTCTGTGCATGTGAATTTTTGCTTGTGCATGCAATTTTTTGTGTTCTTCAGCCCATTTTTGATGAATTGTCTCATTTGTGCATGTAAATTTTATTTTCTATTTCGACCACTGATGTAGACTGCATAAATCTTAAACTTGACGCATATCCAGCGTGTGCAGTTTGTGTCCAGCGTGTGCAGTTTGTGTCACGCGCAATCAGTCTCCCGTGTTTCAAGTAGCGTCCTTGTCATCTTGTCGTCACTAATGGACCAGGGTTAATGAACCTCCAGATATTTGCTCAGAGATTCACCCAATATCCATGTAGACTGCATAAATCTTAAACTTGACGCATATCCAGCGTGTGCATTTTGTGTCACGCGCAATCAGTGTCCGTGTTTCAAGTAGCATCCTTGCCATCTTGTTATCGCTAATGGACCAGGGTTAATGAACCTCCAGATATTTGTTCAGAGATTCACTCGATATCCATGCAGACTGCATAAATCTTAAACTTGACGCATATCCAGCGTGTGCAGTTTGTGTCGCGCGCAATCAGTGTCCGTGTTTCAAGTAGCGTCCTTGTCATCTTGCTGTCACTAATGGACCAGGGTTAATGAACCTCCAGATATTTGTTCAGAGATTCACTCAATATCCATGTAGACTGCATAAATCTTAAACTTGACGCATATCCAGCGTGTGCAGTTTGTGTCACGCGCAATCAGAGTTTTTGAATTTTCATGTCAAGAGGGAATGTGCTATGACATTCAAATTTTAGGGGCTGGTGAAGGATCACAATAGCTAAATTCTCTCGTGGGCTTTTTGCTAGAAAGTGTTTTATTATCAAGAAAAATGATTTTATATTTCCAAACACCTATAAAATTTTCTAGAAACACTTTAATTTTAAAAGCCAACGAGAGATTGTTGCAAATTTGATAAGCTTTCATTGACACCTTGTTTGTTAAAATTGAAGCATGGGAAGTATGAATGAAAATTCTGAGAAATCTGGCTATTCAGCGTTTCTAGAAATTAACGCAACAAAATTTGAGAAGTAGAAACATTAGAAGTTTCGCATTCGTAAACGATGAAAGATATTTCTTTAAATCAAAATTTATGACAATCTGTGATTAGTTTGCCATTCAAAGAAACAAAAAATAGTTTCTTTTGTGAACCACTGCCACAGAAAAAATCATTTTGTAAATAGTGTTTTTTTTCAGAAATTTGCCAAATTTTGTGCAATTTTCATGGTGGCCATATTTGCCATGTACAAAGTCTATGGGAAATTGGAAAATAAAAAATAGCGTAACTCAAAAACGCTTTGACGGAAAAAAATTCAAAATTTGGAATACAAGTTTTTTTCATCATTCTGCACATTCTGTGAAATTTTGAACAAATTCTGTGCAGGACACCGTAGCCGTTAGAACCACCTTAAACTTGACGCATATCCAGCGTGTGCATTTTGTGTCACGCGCAATCAGTGTCCGTGCTTCAAGTAGCGTCCTTTGCGACTTGCTGATCAAAGTATGCCGATTTACCTACTAATTCGTTTCATCGACTCTTGAAGTGTGGTACACAGAGCTAAAAATGCCAGAGGTATAATGACTCGCCCTTCATGAGCAACAACCCAAAATGACCACCATCCCATAGGATTTACACGGCGGTCAAATCAAAATGGCGGTGAGTACTGTTTCTTATTTTCTCAATTTCTTAAAGCAGTACTATAAAGTGTTAAAATTGAAGCGCTCCCTGTCACCCATGATTTTTGATTTTTTTTTTTAGCATTTTGGGTTTGTTTTTGGTAGATATTAATACCCTCCAAATGATTTGGCTTAAATATGCTTACTTTTTCTGTTATGGCCTTTTGCTGAATTAAATTTGGGATCCCGTATTTAATTCCACATGTATTAGTATACAGGGGTGTGAGAGGCCAGTTGACAAAAACGAGGAAAAGCGTCATAAAGTTGGGAAAAAGTCAAAATAGGTTGGGGAAAAACAAAAAAAACACAAAATTTTAACACATGAAAATTTTCAAAAATGAGGAAATCAGCTGAAAAAGAGGAACTCTCACACCCCTGTAGTAATAGGAAAGCATGCATGTTCTTTTTATCAATTTTTCGGTGGCAAAACAATTTTTTGACAAAATACGCTTGAAAATGCTTTAAGATAGCCAAGTTCCTTCATTTTTCCCCTGTTTTTACTATAAACCATATTTGATCAAAATCTTATAGTATTGCTTTAAAGGTACATATTCAAGAGATATAAAAGAATACTTGCACTAGAATTTGTCACCGTCAAGTTCAAACTGATTTAGGGGTTTCAAAAAATTACTTTACATCATTATAAATCAGAAAGTTTGGTATGAAAATTAATTTCTTATGTAAATTATTGGCATTTTCAAAATTGTCCCAATCATACAAAAAATCACTAGTTACTTACTCTCTGTTGCTGTTCTGGTTTTCTTGCACCATAACTTTCATGATTTCCTTGGCGGCATTTGAAGCATCCTCGGGACGTCCGAAAATTGTGACAGCCTGCAGGGGTATACGAAACCAGAAAACATACATGTATGGGTTATACAATCATTGATTCAAAACTGAATTTAAAAAACATCTTGGAGCCCTGTTAAGATATGCTTCCTTTAGCTTACTTGGTACCAAGTGCCAAGTTGGGTTTCCATGGCGAGGGCGAAAGCGAAAGCCTAAACAAGATGATATGATTCTTCATTGAAATGTTTCTAATACTTGTGAAAATATTTCTTCAATCAAATGTAATTATCACTGATTGTATTTATTTTCCATCACATATTTAAAACAGATTCATAAAGCTCAACTGTCAGGCAAACATAGGGCAATGTAAAATGTTTTCATGTTTTTGTTAATGCAAAAGTTGTACAAAACAACATCCTAGTAAGCCTAGGGAGTATTATGACAAATCAAATTTCCTATTATTTGAACAGATTGGGACACTTCTTGATATATGAAATTCCTTGGCTATGCAATTGCATCTTAATTTAGGCAAAGTCTTATTTCTTTACTTTGTTTGAAAATATATTAAAATAAATTACTGATGGGTAGAGGAGTCTTGATAGGAGTATCAAAATACTTAGAAGCAAGGGTTTAGCCAGAAGGGCGTCCAGCCCTGTAAAATGCATAGGCCGTCTGATAAGGCGTCCAAAAATACGTTTTACCATATGAAATTTGATGTTGAATGTTAGAATTTATCTTCAATAATCATCATCATCACAAAATCTGATCAATTTATTGTACTTTGTGAACTTAAAATGGGCTTTATTATATCGCGTTTTTTCTTCGTTCGTTCCCCAGTGAGTCGCCATGTTGTTTACAAACTAGCGCGAACGTAATCCTCGACTTCTTTGTCAAGTATGAATATTAATCATGCTGACTTCACAATGTTTTGATCGCGAATTTGGACACCCAAATCCTGGCTAAACCCTTAGAAGTGACATGTTGCAGGATAAAATTGGTTGAGCTTGAAGGTGCAAGGTCAGGGGCAGGAGAGTTTGCTCGAGTCACATCAACAATAACTTCCTGTATTGTATTGTTGTCTAATAAACTCTGCTCCTATCGTAACAGGATCTACTCCATTTCGGTCCAATTTAATTTGTTCATACAGTACAATATCCAACTTTATAAGTGTGAGCTACTATAAATTTTGCCAAATGTTGGTGTTCTCAACTCTCTTTCATTGTCAATAAGCGCACGCTCTAAACTCTCATCTACACAAACATCATGAGCACCTAGGTCATCTTTGAACAAATCGCCAAATACCCAATTCATGTGTTCTGTTCCCGCAATCCCCAATATACACATTTTGGTGTTCCGAGCATGTACTTGATGCATATTCAGTGATCTCTGCTATATGCAAGACAGCTAACAAAATAAGATGGTGCAAAAGTGCATAAACAATGCAAATGCCACACATCAACAAAGACTAAAACTTCATTTGTAAAAACAATAGTTCCTGTCTCGAGAAAAGCCTGCCCCTGTAAAATGTGATAATCTTGTTTTGGTCCAAGCCAGGGCTTTTTGCCAGCCTATTCCAAGCTGGCACTATGACATCATAACAAGCCTGCCCCAACCCCCTGTAAAATGTGATAATCTAGTTTCAGTCCAAGCTGGGGCTTTTTGCCAGCCTATTGCAAGCTGGCAATATGCCATGTATGACATCAAAACAAAACAATTCTTCATGAATTTCAAAAACAATCGTTCCAGTCTCGAGAAAAGCCTGCCCCTACCCCCTGTAAAATTTGATAATCTAGTTTCGGTCCAAGCTGGGGCTTTTTGCCAGCCTATTCCATGCTGGCACTATGCCATGTATGACATCAAAACAAAACAATTCTTCATGAATTGCAAAAACAATCGTTCCAGTCTCGAGAAAAGCCTGCCCCTACCCCCTGTAAAATTTGATTATCTAGTTTCAGTCCGAGCTGGGGCTTTTTGCCAGCCTATTCCAATCTGGCACTTTGCCATGTATGACACCCAAACAAAAACATGATTCTTCATGAATTGCAAAAACAATCGTTCCAGGCCCAAGAAATAGCCTGCCCCTACCCCCTGTAAAATGTGATAATCTAGTTTCAGTCCAAGCTGGGGCTTTTTGCCAGCCTATTCCAATCTGGCACTGTGCCATGTATGACATAAACCTGGGAATGGGTCGCCAGAAGGTCAGCAGTCTGGAAAGCATGGCAGCCAGCCAGATTGGTCATGTGATCGGTCACCAAGTACTTTTTTTTTGATGTGGTTATTTTTTGTGGTCTTTATATTTCACAATTTTGAACTATGTTACACCATAAGATTCATGGGTTTCAAATTTTGTAATAGCTTAAGTGTGAGCTTATTTAGGTATTTAAAATGCAACTATTTATTTTGTAACTACTTTAAAAACTTAATTTTATGCAAAAATTGTTAAGCAAATGCTTTGGTAAGAATTTGATTAGCAAATTCTTTGGCAGTATACACAAAGGCTTGCAGTTTAATTTGGAATCAACTGTCGAATTGCATAATTTGCTAAATTAATTAAAGGGTATACTTCCGGGGAGGGCACTGATTTAGCAAGGTGATATGACCCCCTTTCTACAACCTGTCTGCCGCTCACTAGATCCACATTTCAAGTACATCTTAGTTCACGAGCCATATTTTCAATTTTCAATGAATATAGGAAAGCAACACTGACCCAAGTCCACGCTGCCTTAACCATACAAAAGGAAGTGATGATCAATGCCCAGTATGATTTTTGAATGGCAATTATAGCCATCATGTTAGGACAATATACTTTCTTTGGCCTCGGTCTCAATAGGGAAGCATGGACTTGGGTCAGTTTAGTATTCCTATATTCAATTGTTTCAGTTCCCTAGCCTCCTTTTTTGCTATTCCCAAGATTTCCTTTTCAAGCAAAAATTTTGAAATTTTTGCTTCCAAAGTTTGAATTCACCCCAAAGTTCTAGACTAGGGTTTCAAATATCGGGGCCTCGCACCTCTCCCAAATCCTAAGTTGGCTGCCTCTATACAAGCCTAGAATCCTTCCCTTCCAGAAAAGATCATGACGCCACGATATGAAATCCCAATTTGTCCTGTACCAATGACTGGATAATGCAGGCATGATACTGATCTCTTGTAAAAATTCATACAAATAGGGCCTGATTTAGATTAATGTGGTGCTTGCATCTCCACTGCAGAGGGTCTAGTTGTTATGGGACCCACCCTTGGTGAAGTCTACAAGCTTCTGCTCATCTTGACCCATTTTATGTAAAATAACTTAAGGTTTGATACTGTTTGGGTTGGGTTAAAAGCTTCTTTTTTTTTCGATTTCACACAAAAAATACCTGAATTAAGGAAAAAACCTGAAGCGTATCATGCCTGATTATGGACTAGTATTTTTTCACAATATTGATTAAAATTAAGATAACAAAAGTTCCAGCTGATCTCTGAACAAGTTGAAAAATGAAAATTTCAATAAATTGCCTAGCAACACTGCCATGGATACTACTGTATATAGGCTAACCGTCTTGATAGGAAACTGTCATCAAATCACTTTTAGACTTGTCGTATATTCCGACCAAATTACTCGACAAAGTTCAGGAAATCAACAGAAAAGTCTGAAAAATGTCAAGAATACTGAACTGTCGGTCCTATATAGGGCTATACATAGCAGGGGGACAAATGCCCCCTGGAACGAAATAGCGAGACGCTACCGGGACAAATATCAAAATATCGAGTTTACTTATTTACTCATTCAAATAAATTATTTTGTACTGTCCCGGGATTTTACCATCTCGTTGTTAGTTTGAGTAAAGTTAATGTTCCGCAATTGATAATTCTAATATAAAATGTTAAAAAATCATGAGTTTCACATGAATGTCAAGTTTTTAATTTTAATTTGTCAAAATAAGCCATTTTTTGCATGAATTTCAAGGTTTATAAATATTTTTTTGCTGAAATTAGCAATTTTTTCGCACGCAACGCCCACATTACAAACAAATTCCATCAGTTTTCCTCCATTTTTGCTCCAAAATATTTTGCATCCAGTTCTTTCATTTGCCCCCAGTTTAACTCATTTTGAAATTTCTTGCACTGCAACTGACAGTATATATATCGAGACGATGAATTTTGTCCGATATCTGGATAATAAATGTGTTTGCCCTATCGGCTTGTACCATGCCTTTGTACGGCCCTGGTCCTATACTCGTGTGAGTTTCACACAATCTTTACAAATCAGGACTCATTGTACAAGCCATGATACTTATCTATGTTTTTACCTATCGTTAATCTTACTATATTTTTAAACAGGCATAGGTCCAGTGCAGACGCACTATAACAGTGCAGTAACAGTATAGTTTATAATTATAATAGGTGTACCAACTTTACCGTTACTACACTGGTACAATGAAGTTACCGCAATGGTTACGGTGCAGTAACTGTACAATACACATGCAGCAACAGTACATTATACAAAATGACTGCTCATGAGGGCAATGGTAAAAACTACTTCAAGTGATCTTGACACCTGTCCACGATCTTGCTATTTACCAAGACTGGAGGTGGAACTCTGCAGCAACTGTAAAGAACTGTTTCTGCATAGGTACGGTGAAGTTACTGCATTTTCGGAGCATGCAATTACTATAATCTACGATACAAAACAACAAAAAATATAGGAACGTACCCGTACCTTTTCTGTCGAGCCAGGGTTCTCTTTGCGGTGAATGTCAACCCTGTGGTAAAAACACAAAGAAACATTACTGTTTATTTAATTCAATTTTACCAAGAAAAGAATTAACATATGGCCATGCGTCATGAACTCGCCGCCCAAAAAGGGTGGTTTTGTTACATTTTTCTGTACCCAGTGCCGCATAATTAGACATAATTTCAAAACCCTACATGCTATAAGCTTAAATGAGGTGTCATTTTAAAGAAAAAAGGTTAGGAAACAATACTGCAATGTTTCACTAACATAGCATTTACATATAGGGAGATCCATCCAATTGAATCTTGTTGGGCAAGGGTGGTGGAGGAGGCGGTGCCGAGGAGGCGGTGCCGCCCTGTACAAAGTCTATGGGATAGTCACATTTCTTGTCATCAAATTCGCTAAGTAATTAATAACTTTGCGTAATTCCAACACATTGTATTGAATTTGGTATCAATATGACCAGTCAACTTTGCTCTTTAAGTTTAAGTTCATGTTTTATCACATAATTTGGGAATCTAAAGAAACATTGTCAGTGGAATGGACATTTTCCCATATCTCCTGTAGAAAGCAATGCTAAAGAATGCCAAACGTATTTATTGCTGTAACTGTTTAATTACTAACCCTATCATGGTCATGTTTACATATTCTGAAAGGAAATTTGATGAGGAATTCAAAAATGCAGTTTATTTTTGTGTAGGGGGTTGGGTTTAAATTTTTTTATTCAAAAATGATTTAATTTGAAAGAAAATAATTGATTTTTTGGAGCACCCTGTATCCAGAAAAAGGTGTACGTAATATTAATACTTTTCCCATATTCTGACAGTAGATCTGTTCTTGAACCAAATTATGTGAATGATAAGTAGATTACTAATAACAGGTGAAAAATTTACATTGCAGTTGTAAGAACTTATACTTTTTTTTGTTCAAAAAACTACTGTTTCACCCTGTATATGTTCAAGGTCACCCTGTAGATTGGCATGCAATGTGCAAAATAAGATTCCTTATATCTTCAGGTTTCCAAATATGTATCTTAGGTAGATCAAGTACAGTTTCAGTGAAATATTTAAGGTTAAACATCAATAGGTGACATATTATGAAAATTAAGACATGTAACGCAAAAGTCGGCGAGTTCATGACACATGGCCATATATATATTCTGTGATATTTATTATATTTGATTGTTGGATGAATAGAAAGTTTATATGGATTGGGTGGGGAGTGTAAATGTTTGAGACTAAAGTATTGCGATTTAACTTTCAGGTGACTGGATTTATCAATTTAACCAAGGGAAAACATATTTGAGTATACTTTTATTATATTTCTCAATTAATGTTACAAGGTTTTTTTATTCAGTGCCCTGCCCTTGTTCACAATTAAGGGTGCTGTGGCCTGCCATTTGACAGGGCCCAACATAGATTTTGTATGATATGGTGGTACAGCACATCTGCGACTATAAATCTGTTGCAAATTCGAAAGTGACCAATATTGCGTGTACCGACATGAATGCAAAAAAGAAAGCACATGTTTTACAATTTTATTTTGTTGTGTATGATGAATTGATACAAATGTTAATCACATTTATGACTATGACTACTTCATGTGCAAACAATCTGTGAATTATGTTGGTAGCTGACTAACCAGAAAGGTCACCATGCTGACTGGAGGAAGTCCCCATCATGACATGATTCATATTCATAAGGGATATATGTGACCGTCCAGCTCAAACGAGCCGTAAATGCAATTTCTCTTGCCATTTTCACTTTTGTAAATATTTTCAAAGACCATGCTTTACGGAATAAAATGACACCTTAATGAACTTCACACAATATCCAGATATCAGTCAAGTTATGTTTCGTCACAGGTTATCAGGGAGTAAAACGTATAACTGAGATAAATGTGTTCGAAGATTAGTGAGCCCTGTATTTTCTGTTGATTGTCCTCAAAATATATGTACAGACATTTCATATTTCCGATCATTTTCTTGAAATGAAACTTTGCTTTTGTTTTGAAGTAAGCACAAGGATTGTGAATCTGTCAAAAAGTCAATTTCAGCAAATTATGACCTTGACATGTATTTTCATCAGTAGCGCAAAATAAAGTTTTCTACATTTACGGCTCATTTGAGATGGACGGTCACATAATGTATCATAAACATACAATGGCGAGGTGTAAATCTGAGGGACGGATGGAGGGGAAATACTACCAAGGCCAAGGCAACATTGGTTTTCACATGTAGGCAAAACAAAAAAGCTGTAATTTTGGATGTGAATTCAATAGCAGGACACATACAAATTGGTGAAAAGGAATTGTCAAACTTAAAGGTCAAACAATAATAATTTATTGGATTATAGAAACAGATATTCACATTGCAGGGCCCTATTATGTGTAATTACAACCCCTACCATTGATTTTTGTTAACATTGTCCAATAAATGATTATTTTACCTAATAGTGAATATTAAATTGTCATCGAAAGTTTCATAAAAAGGTTTTGATTCAATTTCCAACAAAACACCTTGTATATAACAGTAGCTATCAAGAAGTTGCACTGAAGTGGATACTTCTAGAAATGCACAAGTGCAAAAATAAATAATTTAATCATGCTACATCATATAATACTTGTGCTAAATATGTCTAGCCTGACAACAAATATACCACACACATTAAATTGTTTATGCTCAAAAATAATTAAAATTTGTCCGTGTGCAAAAAATACTGTATACCAATGTATATTATTCACGTACATGTAGTATTTACAAATTTTATGAATATGAACAAACCGTAAAAATTAGAGCACAATTTTTGGAAAACGAGCAATGCAACTTTCCATATGGCCATTAACATGAATGCTTACATGTATAATACGTTTGCACTTTTTCAACTCGTTTTAAGCATCTAACATAACACCAGTCACCGTAAAACATGTTTTGTTAAGTTTTTGGTTTTGATGGACAATGCTGCGTGATTATGAGTTAGAATTGGTAAGGGGGTTAACGACAGGTCAGCTTCCTTGCTTCGCTAATTCATCATGTCATGGGGCAAAGTTTTGAAGAGTAAAGATAATGTGAGGTACTTTTCCAACTCGGTAAAGAGCGGCTAACATAAACCCCTAAAACATGTTTTGTTAAGTTTTTTGTTCTGATGGACAATGCTGCATGATTACGAGTTGAGTACTAGTAGCAATGGGGTTAATGACAGGTCAACGTCCTTGCTTCACTAATTTCATCATGTTATTGGGCACAGATTTGATGAGTAACAAAACGGCGAGCAAAGGTGACAACAGAAACCCTGGTTTTATTAACAATTGTCTTTCCAAATTGCATCACTTGCATTTTCATTACATGGTTTTCATTTTATTACATTTTTTGACCATAAATTCTGAATATTTCTAGGCTTACATGATTCTGTAACTCAGTCAAGAACTTGTCCAGTCTTGTCGTTTACCATTCACATAGCATGTATCAAAATGAATTAATTGCAAAACTCATTAAATTTCCTGCTAAACATATCTAAGTGGACTATGCGCATGTTGATTGGTAATTCAACTAGGTAGTGTTAGCAGGGAAGTTTTAAATACTTTCCGTCTTAATATACGCTTTTTTTGCTCTGAAAAAATCATACATCGTTGTATGAATTCAGATGTTCACGATTTACAGGAAATTTAATACGCTCAAGAATTTCCCAATTTTTTGCTTTTGTTTCGTTGTTCTTAAATTCCAGTTTTCAAGAACATATGCCATTTACTTGTCATCCACAATATATCGCTTGCTTATTCATCACTTCCTTAGTAACTGATCTGCAAATCAACTTCAACATATCAATTTCATAAAACTTAGTCATGTTTCAATATTGTAGTTTACTAAGCAGTCACAATAAAATAGGCCCAAGATGCCAACGGAAAAAAAGAGAAACCAAACACATAAATTAAATATATTCATTAAATGTTCATGTAATGAAATTCCAAGGGTCTACATGTAGTATAACAGTACAATCCCTTTCACTTTCATAACTTATCTTTTTTTGTTCAGTTTTGATATTTAACCCCTGCATTTTAAACAAATGAAATCTATGTACATGAAATGTAGGCTGTCAGAAAGCCAAAATACTTTCTCATTGAAATTGCATAACTGAAAAACGACAAGATTTTATATGAAAAAACAGTGGCATTGCCTTTTCAACCAAAGGTCAAAGGTTACCTGGTACTGGTGATCTGTCCATAAAGTGGCCCCTTGTTTTCCTATGATATCTTTGAACTACTATAGGTATCCAAAACCAATCTGTTAAAGGTCATGACCTTTGCATACAGGTCAAATAGGAGGTCAAAGGTTACATACCTGGCATTGGTATCAGATGCGATTTGTTTAATAGTGACCCCTTGTTTGCCAATAATAGATCCTACTAAATTAGTGGACCAATCTGGTTTAAGGTCATGACCTTTGAATACAGGTCAAATGAGGTCAAAGGTTACATACCTGGCATTGGTATCAGATGTGATTTGTTTGATAGTGACCCCTTGTTTGCCAATGATAGCTAAATCAGTGCACCAATCTGGTTTAAGGTCATACCCTTTGCATACAGGTCAAATGAGGTCAAAGGTTACATACCTGGCATTGGTATCAGATGTGATTTGTTTGATAGTGACCCCTTGTTTGCCAATGATAGCTCCGACTAGATCACTGGGGACCAGCATCCTGCAAGAAAGCAACAAGAAAAAATATTAACATACAATTTAGTTTCTTTGTTTCATCTCATTATATACATAACACAATATATTAATAAGGACATATATATGGACAAATGGTGATTTATATGTATGATAGACATGGATGCCTCTGAGAATGCTAGGCATGAAGCTGAAGGCACGCAGTTTCACAAATTGATCTTACACTGGTATCAATATTGACAATTTTATAGAATACATTTATGAAAATCATACAATAGATGCATATTCTTTATTTTTATCAATTAATTCATAAGCCAGCACAAATTGAAGAAAAGTATTATGGGCAAATTTGAGGAATTCTTCGCAAGTGTTTAAAAAATGCAGCAAAGATTTGAGTCTCATGAATCATTGTCAAACCTATTTTTCAAAGTGTTCATTTGATCCAAATGAAAGTGGTATTTTAATGAGGATAAAAATAAAGGCATGAATAAAAACAGTTCAGTTACCATAATACTGGTCGCTATCATCCCAGTGAGTATTCCACAGCTGGCAATTTGTAATTAAATATGTGCTGATTAATGAATCGGAATCCTCAAAAATTCTGATTATAATTATCCATTGAATCAGAGCAGTTTAATTATTGGAATCTAAATGAAGCCATGAATAATAATGTTTGTTTTTATGATGCCATACTAAACCTATTTAAGTACATGATTAGATACCATAATTTTCTTCATTTTTTTTATATTTTTACTATTATTTATATTTTACATTTGTTTATCCCATGATTTTTTAGATCAGAAAATATATTAAATTTCATCCAGCATATGTGTGAGCACATTAAATAATGTCCCGTGGATGATGATAAAGAGCTTAAAAGATTATATTTCTTCAATCTAAGTCTCCTGCGATATTAATCATCAACTCCCCACATCATAATACAATCGCAAAATATGAAATGAGGGGAGGGGGAAGAGACGCCAAGGTCATCGACCGACATCAACTCG
>JXSR01S003481.1:139698-154185 GCA_000969725.1 Ophiothrix spiculata
AATGTATACTTTTATTAACTTTAAGAACTTTGTTAAAAAGGTATGGTACAAAATAAACTTGCAAAAACGTAACATTGAATAAGGTGCTTACACCCCTTAATAGGGATATAAAACAATGAATCAGTGGTACTCATTGCCATTTCCATCACTGTGTTAACCCTATTAGAATAGTACTGCAATTTTGATACTGTCACTTGTGGAGGATGAGTTTGTACATCCTTTTTTTATTTTCTTCCCCTATTTTGGGTCACTTGTGTCATTAAATTGTTGCACTTTGGCCAAGGCAAAATAAATTTGTGTTTCCTGTAACCCTACCATCCATCAAAAAGTGATCCAAATTAAGCCATTTATTAGTCATTTTAAATTGAACATAAAATAATTTGAGTCAATTTACTGCTCATATCAAATTATTCCTATTACATTAAACTACACTTTTTCCCAAAAATAAAATTTTCTTCCCACCTAACAATCCAATTCTTTTTCAACCTGTCACAGGAAACAATCAATTTCTTGTGTTTGGCCTTATCACCAACAGACAAACTGCTACTGAGCTTGGAACACAACATTTAAATCCATGGGTGTGCAATAAACAGGTACAACATTCTGGGAGGAGAAATATCTACAGAATAGCAAAGGATGATGTAATCAAGCTTGGTTTTTAATTACCGCTGTGTGTCATTGTCATCGTTCTGGCTAGGAGACATTCTGAGGAAATAGAAAATGGAAAACAATCATCAGCATCATTCAAAATAGGTGGACACAAAAGCAAATTCATCCCTAAACACCTTAAAATTGCTCATAGTTACACCTAACATGGGCAGTCATTTTGTTCCAATATTTGATTATCACTCAAGTGAAAATTTGTTAATTCCTTCCCAAATTCACAAATCATTTAGGATTAAACATATTTAGGCCCAATTCTTATGGCAATTCCTACACGTACAGTAATAGAGAAATCAGCCTCATCAATGTCCAACATTTCAGATTTTTCCCCCACTGGAGTATGGTCCATGCCAGTTTAGGACAGTTCTAGATATACTCTTGAAACTGCAACAGTACAAAGTACTCATCAAAAGTCAGTCAAACATACAAATACAAGTGTTCTCTGAACGTCCTTGACATAAGCATCAGAAATCAAATCCTATTTGTGACCCTAATATCGAAAAGTACCCAAGGTTGGCATAGTAAATTACGACATACGGGCTATTGAAGCCGAGTATAGTCAAAAATCACATCCAAGGTTGAATTTCTAATTTCATCAGAAACGTTACCTTTGAAGTGTATTCTATCAGCTCGATGTCTTATACCAATTTGGATGTAACTTTACAATCGAACATCCAATAACCAAAAGCAACTTGTAATTTTTAAAGCTTAAAATATATTTCAGATGAGACCAACAAATCAATTTTCATTTTGGGACCCGTAATTGAGATGGCTCACCCCGAAAGGGGGACTTTTTGCAGATGACATCAATTTTGATTTTATTAATGTATCCTCTAAGCTTTAAAATGACACCTTTTTAGTTGATATTGTTCAAGGCGGTCAAATTCTACAACAGAAAATCGGCTGGAAATTCTTATTATTTTCTTATTTTTCGCTGCCTATTTCATCAGTTTCTCAAAAAGTGTTCTGTCGCAAAGTCCCCCTTTTCGGGGTGAGTCATCACAATTAGGTACCTTTCGAAATGATGGGTCACATTTACTCCACATGTTTTTGAATGAAATCAAACTGTTTGAGATCTTTGAATACCCCTTGAAACTTTGAAGACAAGAGTCTCAGCTGTTGACTCATGACTCACAGACACACTTTTGCTGTGACACTTCCCCAAGTTATTTTGAGCTCCTCAATGTAGTCTGGAGTCTAGGAACATTGTCACTGAATTGACATACAACTGTGCAAGGAACATTTTAATCATGCACTTGAGAATGATGACAAGGGCTTTGAGGGGGGGGGGGGGGTTCTTGTGTTACATTTACTTTCAACACTTCCATGTAACTAAATTATGACAATGACCAGGGTAATTTATTTAATCCAGGATGACAGGTAGTTGACCTGGATCCCCAAATTGGTACGATCCATCCCAACCACACTCTTCCCTGTTTTTCGACCAAGGCTTGTCATTGTCCCCAGCGAGTCGAGGACCAAAATGTGTAATTCTTTCCCCCCCCCCAAAAAAAAATGACTAATACTTCAGGGATGCCACTTAAGTACGGAAAAAAGTAGGAAATTAGTCTCAATCGGATGCTAATTTCAAAAGGGAGAAAAACTTCCCCTTGCTTGGAAGATTGGAGAAGATTTTTGATATTTTAGTTGCTAAAATCACTTTTCATGTACATTTTGACCATTTGAACAATTTTATGCAACTTTATATCACTAAAATTCTTGATTTTTTAAGGTAAAATGCTCCTAAATTACCAAAAAGTAGGAATTTCTACTAAAGCAGGTAAAGTGGCATCCTTGCTACTTATAAAGAGCATCAACATTAAACCGTCACTTTCCTCTTTGGTATGTGGAAGCCTTGCAGCCTAGAGACTGGTCGGGTTTGACAGTTTCACATAAGAAATGTCTAGAAATAATGTGATGCCATGATCCTGCCTGCAAGGAACATTTCTTACAAATGAACTTGACTTCCAACAAGTTATTCAAATTCAAGCAGAAATGTAGTCTCATAGACGACTTGGTTTGTCTACAGAACTGCGCGTCACTGTAATATGGCATCACCAAATCAAATGCATGGATCATACTTTTATTTCATTAAAATTCATCACCATATTCTAAGAAATGACAGGGACCTCCTTTGTGTTCTGCTACAGCTTATATGATAAAGTACAGAATACAAGATTAACCTTACTTGGCTTCTCAAAATAAATTTCATTTTGGTGCTTAATATTGATTTACATGTAAACTTTCCCTTTCTCCAGTTCCATCACTGGAGTTCCCAAGATTTTTCCTTCCAGGGACGAGGGGGGCCAGGGGGCGGGCTTAAGGGGATTTGTCGATAATGAGGGGGGCAAAGTGGTAAAAATCATTAAAAGCAGGCTGATTTTACAAGAGTTTTACAATTTTGCAGCCCCCAAAGCCACCCCTGGGCCAATTGTAAGCGATTGGGATAGGAGAGATACCCTAATTAAATACTGCAAATGCATTTTTATTTTGACATCACCACATTTGGAGCCCAGTTATTAGTTTCCTCTTGCTTTAATCTTGGCACCAATTACCAAGTTGGGTTTCGTTCGGAAGCGTAAAAGCTGAACGTGAGATCTAAAGATGATTTGAAAAATAGTGTAGCAAAGATTAATGTGGGTCATTCTGGGGACTACATGTAGACTGGGGACAATTACTACCAGTTTGCAGACTTTTTTTTCCCCGTAATTTTTTTTGCAATTATTGGAAAATCAGAATGACCTACAATATTTTAGAGATGCACATCTTCCCATAAATTCCTACATGTCATTTACCACTAAATTGTACATAACCTTATTATCAGATAAATCTGTAAACTAATGAAGCAAAATTAGTTGACAAGATCGTCAACTTATTAGTTAGTCCCTTAATCCAATCTTACTAATACGTCTGACTGATATCTTACACGCCAAAGTGATAACCCCAAAACTTGCAAAATAGCAGGCTGGGATATAAGATTCACATACATTGACTTGTGTTGAGCTAAATTTTAGATGGAACCCTATTCACACGCCACATAATTTCAAATATCTACATGTATGTTTTAATTTTTGAAACGTTAAATTGTCATTGGGTTGATTGCATAAAAATGGCAAATAAACCTAGATGTAAAAATCATACATGCCAGTCTAACATTTGCGATACACATACATTGATCCGTGTTGAGCTGAATTTAACATGGAATCATTTACACTTTTCATAATTTCAACAAAATTAATTTTTTACCATAATTTATGTTATTCAAAAAAGATATGTTTTTAACTGAAAAATATGGACATTGGGTTGATTGCATAAAAATGTGGGTTTCAACAAGTAACAAACATAATTTGGTTTTGACAACAAAAATAAACCTAGATGTAAAATTGAATGCCAATCCAACATAAGATTGAATGATAATGTTGTGCACTGCAGGAAAAACATATTGACCCAACTGTTACAGCTCTTCAATTGTATGTTAATCTAATCTTTGGTGTCAAATTTGAATAAGAAATTATTCATTTCTGTAACTGTCAATAACTCTTCACTTAATTTTTAAAAGCAAGGTATTATTATAATTCTAAATCAGTTTATTTGCTCTTAAATTGTTTGCTTTTTTTTTTTTTAATGTACATGCATTTTTTTTTTGAAAAATGTACATGCAGATACAATGCATGCAGTGGGCAATTTTAGATGCTCATTGCACAGTATTTTTTAAAACCCATCATTTCTGAAATCTTGAATCATGCTTTTTTTTTAAGAAAAGGGTTTTTTTTTAAGTTTTTATCAAAGGAAAAATATGTAGTTTGGGAAGTGATCCAGTAGTCTCTCCTGCTTTTAAAAAACAACTGCCTACTTCATACATCAAGTGAGGTCAAATGTTGACAATTAAATTTGACTAGGGTTGGGCAAATCACCATAATATTTTCAAAACTAGTTGTTTCTATGGCCAAATTTGATGAATAATCCGAAAATGACATTTATTTTTGGATACGATGACGTCTGACGTCGCTAAATTGCAAAAATTCAAAATGGCCGCCAAAATGACGCATTTTGTCGAAATATCACACACATTTTAGATAAATACCACTTTTAATATGTCTACTTATAGGTTTTTGGGGTCAAGGAACCCAATTCTGACCTTTCTAAACTGATAAATCTTACCTAGAATGAATTAAGTGTGTATTTTGATCATTTTCATGGTTAGTTTCAAGCAAATATCACCTTTCTTAGCTAAAATAGCTTAAAATATATATGACTTTTTGCTATCCTTTCAACCATTTAAACCAAGTTTTAAAACATCCATTAAAACACAAAGATTTAAAAACATAAACTAGGCTCCTACAACATGAATAATTATACCAGGTGAGCATATCTTTAGCCTGGAAAGTTAAATAATCATCTATCTCTGTGGGTCTATCTATGCATAGATTGCTCTCAACAATGAGTCTATGTCGTTAGTCAAGTTTGACTCGGGCTTGACGGCATTTTGTATCGATTGTTTGAGTTTAGTGCTATCATTCAATTTAATCATTCTAAACTTGCCATCAACTTTGACTCTACGCATCTGCCTGATATCAGGAGCCACTGTAGCTCTTAGGTAACATACTTCATTTATTAGTTCCTTTTCAGTCAATTGTTCTAACAGGTCAACTGAATCAGCTGTCACTGGTCCCTGGTGCTTCTTACACAAATCAAGAAGCTTCATTGTTCTTGCTGTTTTCTCCTTTTTTAATTCTTCCTTTCTAATGAGCGTTAGTCGTTTTGACATTTTAACAGTGTGTAAATAGTTAGTTTCTATTGCTTTGACAACGGTTTTCAGATGACCTCGCCCACTTCAAATGTTTGGTCTTTTCAACATTACTAAGCTTTGTAAATGAAGGATCTTCAAGAATGCGGTCTGTTGAGATGGCATTTTTGCGTGAGTGAGTTTGAACTGATGTTGATCCCCCAACCCCACTAGCCGTTATACGAACGTCCAACTTGGCAAATTCTAACTCACATCCCAAGTTGGTCAGAGGAGCATGTTCCAGTTTGGATTCATCGATGGTGTCAGGACCTGCTTCATCGCTGATGTGAAAGAAGTACATTTCAGAAATCTGTCTGTCGAGTGTTTCTATCACTTCATCAAGTACAGCTGCAAACAGCTTATTCTGGCTTATTCTGGCCATCATTGGCACTAAATGCATCATCTCTTGCCTGCTTTAGCTCAGGTAACTTCTGCTCAAAGAAAGAACGTATTCTCTGCTCAGTTCCGATTACTTTTGTCTGTATCAGTTCCTCTACCATCGATTCCGAATATAAACAGGTCACCAAGTTGTGAATAAATCTTTGCACAACATACAAACCAGTCATTTTGTATGTACGTGGACACTGTTAGAAACAACTTGTTTGAATTGATGTCAACCACAGCATCGAAGAAGTCTCAGTACTATAGACTTCTGACGGCACAATAATTCTTTGGCAATCTCAACAATCCTGCTAAATCTGTTGGATTTGAATCCGTTAAATCCAGCATGATAAATGCCTTGAGATTCCATCCAGGAGGTATACTCATTGAAGAGGGAAACAGAGTGAGCAGCATGACTGGGGGAGAGTAATTTAGAAATTGCAATGAGGGCCGAAATGTACATGCTAGATCCCGGGGATGAGAAAACTTTCTCTCCAGCAGTTACATTCAGCATTTTCTTCACTCCTATCTTTTGCTCAGCGTTTTTGAAGACTTTGTCTGCAATATGGTCAGCTGTTCACTTTAGAATATTATCTTCAGTAACGCCAAGATTCTCTAGGATAGGAGTGATGCACAGTCTCCAGCACGGTCAGTCATCCAGAAGTCTATTGAACTTTTAATATCCTGTACATACGTCACAATCAGCCAATACTGCCAGGCATTTCAACTTCAACTCGTAAGCTGCCGCACCATCTGCTCCACCATGACTTATGTTCTCTGTGTATTCAGTTGTCATTGTTTGCGAGTTGCATTAGGACCTTTGATTGTGATATGGTCTGCCTTGGGTGATGTAGAAATATATATCATTGCCATGTGAAATCTGTAGTGATGACACTGAGCAGGGAGCATAGTATGATTCATAGATGCATAGATTGGAAGTAGCATATACCATATGATGAGATGTCAAGGTTATTCTTGCCCAGGATTGTTGCTAAGTTTGAACATTCCTGTGGTTGGTGGTTAAGAACTATTTATGTTAAAATGTCAGTAATTGGGGCAACTTGATGAACTTCTGATACAGATATTTTGGCTGCTGTACACATTGAGGCCCAAGTTTCAGTATTACAAACTGGGATAATTGCACTTTGGCTACTTCCTAAAGACTTTAATACCTATAGAAGATTGAATTACATTTAAATATTACATTATTTTTTTAAATTTAACTTTCACCCATGATAACACCTAATATTTTCCTGATTTTTGTTGTGAAAATGTATTAAAAATGAACAACAAAGACCCAAAAGATGAACTAGGTGTGTTTGATCACCTTGAAATGGTCAAAATTGGGTATTTTGACCCCCAAAACCCCTATGTTGACATAATGAAAGCCTTAATTCCATGATGAAAATAGATAATTAGGCAAATATTGGTGATTTTGGCGGCCATTTTGAATTTTTGTAATTTAGCGACGTCAGACATCATCACACGTAAAAATAGTTGACATTTTTGGATTTACCATCAAATTTGGCCATAGAAATAACTAGTTTAAAATCATTTTTCAGAAAAAAGTCCAGATTTGCCCAACCCTAATTTGACCTCATATGACCTGATGACTTTGAATTACCTTGACATTACCCTTCACTAGGACAAACCCAATGGGTATTCATCAGAGCACCTACATGTACATGTACCAAGTATGGACCATGTGATGTGGTCAAGGCTTAAATTACTGCATGACCTTGAATTGGCATTTATTGACCTTGCATCAACTTTTTGATGATCATTTTTGGGAAATCTGACCCTCAAATGACCTTTTGACCTTCACTACAATGACCTTCATCCCACCACTGGCAGAATACACTTGGTCAAAGTGATCAAAGTTCGGTCTTCATGAGATTGATGGTTGGAGATCTGCGAGCTTGAAATGACCTCTGACGACCTTATTTTGACTTTTTTTAAAAATTATCCTAGAAAGATCGTACACGGATATGACGCCCTCAAAACCTCTTTTCATAACTTTGATGCTGCTCGTTAGACCCCCCTCCATCTAGCTCCATTTCAAACATATAGCCTTTAATTTTTGCAAGCTTTTTTTGAAAGTTATTTTCCAAATACCTATTTCCAAGCCAAATTTGGAAATAATGGTTAAAAAAGCTCCATCTGACCCAAAATTAGCTCTCAAGGTTTGGATTTAGGATTACTTTTGTTCCCTTCACATGTCTTTTTTCAGAGGCGATCCTCAGCCCTTGGTTTTGATCCCTCTTCCTTTTAAAGAGTTGATCCTTAGTTCGCAAGCACCCTGGTTCAGAAGTCTCAGTCACACGTGACATTCCTACTGAAACAAAGTGACCCCTCTCTCCCCTGCACACACACACAATACACACGTACTCCTGTACTGTGCGATTTTTAGAAAATTTCAAATATATATTTCCAAGGATTTTTAAATTTTGCACACAATAATTGTGCCATATGGTGAACACATTTTACAGGAAATGAAGGCACAATTCTGCAGCTGCATATTCCTGGCGACACTGAGCAAGCCCCATGATTTCAAGGCTAAAATTCAGCCAGCTTTTTGCAAGGCAAATATTTTCGGGAAACTATTTTACATAATCTTTGCGAGCCATTTTTTATTGTGCAGTTACATTCTTCTGCATGAAGTTCAAAATTTAAATTTATTTTAATTTTTTTTTTACTTTAGCACATATACTGCAACCAAACTTGGCATGTACATGTACAAAAATAAACACCAAACAAAAATAAAATATTTTTGAAAGCAGTGCACTATGGGATAGGGTGAATGTTCTCTGAATGTGGCATGAACTTGAGATGAACTTGAAGACTAGCTGTGTGTCTTATGTGAGTGTATGCATGTAGCAAAGATGAGAAACATACATGCTGATGTTTGATATTGGGAGCTACTCAAAAGGAGAGTTTGCATAAGGTGAGTTTGGATATTTTTAGCAGCTGGCTCTTTTATTGTGAAAAGCAGGGTGTATCATGAATTGTGCTCTCTGAAGGAATGAAAATATATAGGCCTACAGTAGAGTTGCAGCAATATATGAGACGTGGCCATTGAGTTTTGCAGCGAAGAGTTTCTGTAGGCGAAGCAAGATCTTAAAATTTTGGTCAAGAAAAAGTTTTCAGAACCCAATTTCTACATGCATATCCCTGATCGGGGGGGGGGGGGTTGCTGGCTATTTAGTACAAAAAGGGTTATGGCGATGTGCCGCAAATTTGGGTAGCAAAACCAGGCTCCCTGGTATTTCAGTTGGCCCTTTTTCAAAATTATATTTTGATATTCTTTTCAAAATTGTCCAAACTTTGCATCCAATAAGCATTTCTCCACACAAAAAATTGTGCCAAAAAAACCAACATTTTTTTGAATAAACTTGACTCTAAAATTTAGATTTGGTATCTATGGATGGGTCAATGTTTCATGAAAATTTGTAGGCCTATATGGATGGGTGGTAATTCAAATTTTCAAGGGCACATCCCTACCAAATTTGAGTACTGGGGGTATGCATACTCACCATATGAGAATCTCTCCTGTAGAAGCTCAATTTTACATACCACTCCCCAGTTTAAAGAGCTTAGGTCTGATTTTTTTTTTTTAATTTAGTTTTCAATACCATACATGTATAAAGCCACTAAAGAGGGTTGTTAAGTTTCAAATTTCAGCTTAATCGGTCAACTGTTTTGATTTTATGGACAATCTTGTATCACAGCACTGCCTATTCAGTTACTATAATTAGACACATTTTCACATGTATCTCCAACACGGAACATAACTAAGCCGTGAAATTTCACATGGGTTTTATGAAAAAATATGAGCAATATTTTGGTACAAAAATCTCAAAAAGTTTGAAACAAGGTGAAGCAATCGGACCATGCTCAGAATACAATTTTCATCCACAGCAATCCCAACAAAGGGGGAGTCCCAGTCACCACATGCCTAATATCTGTAACCTGGGGGTTATGTAAATTATTACAAAAACACCCATGGAAGCGTAAAATCTAGCATAATTCATAATGCCCCCACAAAAACTTGCTGTTATTGAATGTAGGATACTGGGGTTGAATGCCCAAGGTCAAGGCTAGTTCAATGACCACAAACCACATGGCTTTGAAGAAACAAGAAATATTTGTTTTGGCGGCATTTTAATTTCACTAATTGCATCAGCATGCAATTGAAATCATTGTACATTATTAATATTAGCGGCAAATTAATTTTGCGATTTTGAGGTATTAGCGAAATTAAACTGCTAGCAAATATTTCTTGTTTTACAGTTCAAGGGGGGGTTACCTAAAATGAGCTGTTTTCTTTGTGCTTTCAGCTCACTTTTGCGGCTGTTTTGTTAAGGGGTTTTTTCTGATGAAAATAAATTGATTTATCTTGCACCGATAAATGTGGCAAAATTGACTACACATAGTGCACAAGGTTTGTAAGACAAATCTTTTTTCCGTGGCCTAAGCTAAACAACAACTAACTGCGTTAACCATCGGTTGGCCCCTTCAACCAATTCTAAACATTCAAATTTTTCAATTCAATTTTATGAAAGAGCAAACAAATAACAAAATAATAAAATGACTGATCAAGACCTTTTGTATTGTATTCCAACACTAGAATTGTTGGACTTGCAGGCAGTATTTGCACACTTGAAATTGGCACTTGAAAGTTACAAATTACATTTTATACAGCACCCTTTTTTTTTTAGGCTTTACCAAGCTTTACCAATTGCAAGGCTCCATGGAACACTTTTAAATTTGGACCTTTTATTGCCTCAAAATTTACCTGCAATGAGCTATTCATCTTTTTTTTCCAGGGGTGAAAACTGGTCATTTTATGCCTTACATCCAATTTTACAAGTTCATAGCAATACAATGTGATTCAAAAATCCCTGTAATTACTTTCTGGTTTAGCATCATACAGACCTGAAACTGAATCTTCAAAACAAAAAAAGAGCTAAAAACCATTAAATTCTGCACCAAAGTTACTTAAATTTACCTGATTTATCAAGAAAAGAGTTGAAAAGTGTAATAGAAAGAGCTGAAATCAGCTGAAAAGTTTCGGGTCTGATCATCAAAGACAAACCTTTGAAAATGTGTTTTTGTCAAGTCAAACAAAATTCGACTTTTGCAACATCTACAATGTTCTATTTATCATGGCAAAAATTTTCTTATTTGGATTTTTTAAACCAATCTTTTTCATAAGCGGGAGCCAGGTGATTTTTACCCTACGGTTGTTGACTTTTTGCACCTGATGGGACAGAAAAATTGAGACCCAGGCAACAATATTTTTTTTCCCTACTTCAGCACCCAGGTCTTGCTGTATAACAATACATATTCATCAAAAGAAAATCAAATAATTTCTTCTTTTTTTTTTGACAAATCATGATTTACAAATCAAAATCGGGATCAAATTTTGGAAATGGCTCCTGGTTTTTGTGGACCAGGTGCCGCTTTTTAGGATTCCTTGCTCCTGGTCAATATCAGCTTGTTCTAGTGCTTGTTCTTAATTATCTGTCATGTGCAATTAACTGCCAAATCCAAATGGCCAAAATTATACGAATCCTGGATTGTTGTATAATATCCACTGGTCTGTACTAGATGGGCCATGTTGCATAACCTACAATATTTACAAAGGATGTCCAGGTAGGAAGTGATACGGACAAAGGAGCTCGTTAAGCTCGTTGACACTAGCACTGGCATTGGTGATTGGTTCCTGTATGAATCATTATGGTGAATAGAAAGGAAATTACTCCCAGGGAAGGGTGCAATTGACATTGCTTTATACTTTTGCACAGGATATACTAAGTTTTAAATATACAAATGTACATCTGGACAAATTAATTTTTAATGGTCATCTTCAGATACCAATAAGTGCAAATAGACTCTATTATGGTCTCGCAAAACAAAACATTAAAAATTCTAGGCCTACATGTATGAAATAGGTTGGACATTTCTTTTTGATAATTCATGTATCATGTCAAGCACCCATCCCCTAAATCGCTACTTGGGTCAGCACCTGTTGGCTTTTGTGAGATTTTGGTCCAAAATTATGCTCCTGGAGCAGATTTAGCTCCTTGAGCAGCTGCTCCCAAGAGATAATTTCGGGCCAAAATCTCACAAAAGCACCGGTGGCACATACCATTTTACAATGTATGCTATTACCATCTAGTCACTTGAAACTTACTAACACACCAGACACTACCAACAATCACATTTCTCACTAGTGGAAAATGATTTGCTTGCGCCTTCATGATCAGTGTTCGCAATGATTTGCTCGCGCCTTCAGTGCTCGCATATCCATCACCTCGCGCCTTTCACCTACAATCCTCGTATCGCACCTTCAGTACTCAATATTAGTGATTAATTACATCCAGTTTATGTCAATGTAGGTAGCGCAAGGCCCAAAATCTTAGGGAGTCCTGAAGAATTTTAAAGCATTTATAAAATAACTCAGAATTTGGTGACTCCAGGATGCAATTTGGCAAGTTTGGGATGCAGAAATGCAGCATAGAGCTAAGCTACAGCATGTAGATGTAACAAAATGTTTTACCAGTAACTAAGTTTCAATTTAAACACAATTTATTAAGATCTATGTATATGGTGGTATTTGCTAGTCATTTCATGAAGACTCCAATAATGGAAACCATGTTCACCAATAAATGCCTAATTAATAGACAAAGATGTAGATCACATATCAGATGCAACATATTCTTTAACATCAACAGTCTCAAGGTTAATCGTATGACATAAAATTTACACCAATATATGCAAACTGATAAATCAGGTCAATTAATATCCCCACTATCTGGAGATTATTAAATTGCAAGATGGTCCATTTTGATTGAACTCTCGTAAAAGAACTCCACTTAAATACGCGGATCTGGACCATGAAAACTATGAGGTGGGCAAAGCACCTCCTTCCTTCCCCCCACCCCCGGGGCAGTACTTGCCAATAAACCCCACAAAATGATGATGTAACTTGCGTCTGTGGATGACCTTCACTGAAAGCTTTTTTTTGCAGGCCACTTTAATACATCATACAAGAAGCCACAAGACATTGGGACCAAAACGCCTTTTCAATTAAATGCATCGTTAATATTATACATCGTTAGACTAAACAAGCACCTGTTCACTTTTCATAACATTACAAAGAGTTTATTGTTTCCACCATGTAACTCCTCTACCTACATTGGGTAAATGCAATTTACTTCTTAAAATAATTAAAATTGTGAACATATACCTTAAATTATCAACTTATCAGCAAATGACCCGTATGGCTCATAGCAAAGTGTCGAGTTTGTGGATTTTGGATTTAGTTTCAAGTTATATTTTGACTTTTTGAAGTGTAGTAAAACAAATACAACATGGTTTATTACAGAGAAGTATTGCAAAATACTGTCCCTCGGTGTTGGATGGAGACTTCCTCCTTCGGCTGCGCCTAGGAAGTCTTATCATCCAACACCTCAGGGACAGTATTTTGCGGTACTTCCCCTCAACACACGTTTATTTGTATAATAATACAGTATCACCAAAGTATAAAGCTTCAAATCAGGCCTGCTTGGATCAAAAAATTGAGATTTGATAGGCCTATTGCAAGTAGATCGCATTATGAAATAGTCATATTCATTAAACTCTTTGCATTTCCTTACTTAAAACTTGTCAAATAATTGCACTTGTTTTTTGTGTTTGGTCCCGTTTGAACGGCAATAAAATATCATCAGCGATTTACGTTTGCGTTTTCTCACGATTTTTAAGATTTATAGTACTCTGACGGCTTTCCGTTCAGCAAAATCTCTAAACGTTTAACCGGTCACGGTCCGTTTAAACGTTTTAACAGATAGTTTCAACAGCGTTACTCTTGACATGTATCAAACAGGAAAATTCGGGTTGTGACATTTTTTTTTTGAGAAGTGATAAAATTTGTAAACTTTTTTTTTTTTGGAAAGGAATGGTCACCTGAAACAATTGACTTGAATCCCTTTTACTTGGCCATATCATTCAAACCTTAATCCTGCATGCAGAATTGCAGATATTTGTCAAAATGAAGTATCTTCAATACAATACCATTGTAGATACTTCATCTTGAAATACCAACTTACCTCCTTCCTCCTTTCTTTGGGACTGAATGTTCTACAACAATGACAGACCCCATCAAATTATATCCTGCAATAAACAAATGAAAATTATCCTCATAGAATTAATGTTTAGTCGTTATTTGTGAACAGAATGAAAAAAGTATACAATTATTTAATAAATAAAGTGATTTGGCTTGGCCTCATTTTCTGATTTTAAAATATTATGCTGATGTTTCAAAATGTTCATAGCCGACACGATATTGAAACTTTTTTAGGTTAAACCACGATTTTACTTTATTTTCACCCTTCGAGTTTTTAAAAAGAGTCCACAAGAGACATGATAAGGTGCAGTATTGTGTCTATTTTTAGAATTGCTCCATTCTTGAAAAAATGAATGGAGTATTGCCATTGAATGGGAACATTTTGTCAAAGACACATTATCCTGCACCTCACTCACAATAGAACACATTTAAACAGCATTATTAAAATAGAACATGATATCATAGATGACCTTGTTTACACACGTTTAACTCACAACACAGCATGCATTTATGATACCATGTGTGCTTA
>JXSR01S003481.1:163271-173816 GCA_000969725.1 Ophiothrix spiculata
TTTTAGTTGTTAATTTGTTTAATTAACATAGATTTAATGTCTAGTTGGTCGAAGTTATTTCTAAACAGTTGTGCTTATAATTTGTTTTTTTATTCTACATCATAACCATCAAATCAATAAATGTGTCATCAAATAGCAATCAGGTGAATTGTTTGTTTACAAACCAGTTTGGTCAGATTCAGATTCTTTATTTCCATGAATTTCTCTATTTTGTTTATTTCCATTTGTCTACGCTCTGCATTACAATTCTTAGGATGTAAATAAACATCCAGAGTGCATGTCCGCAATTGTTTTACAAATGCGACCGGTGTCCTGTGACTCTTGGACATGGCCGATATGTATGTGATCAATTTTGTCTGAGGAGGAGAGACTTACAGAATGTGATCTTTTTTTTAAATTAAAATAATACAGTAGTAATTTTCAGACCGACTGACTAACCCAACTGTGTCAGAACCCTGGTAGAAATCGAGTACAATTCTATAGTTGTTTGAGTTAATTCGTGAACGCGTGTTTATAGCAAACTGTGGTCCCTGACGCGAGCGTATATTTTCAAGGTTGTTTAGTTCGCGTGAATGCACAAGGCTCTGAGTACGCGTTCACGAATTAAATCCAACAATAATAGTACAAATCGACTCAATCGAGTACAATATTCTAGTAGGCCTACAAGAGTTGTACTTTTAAAGTGTACTTGAATGATACGTATGTTCCAAATGTGCACATTCGAATCTTGTACTAGAATTGTACTCGATTTTCTCCAGGAAAATTCCAGTTGAGGACAACATGTGACAAGCTGATGACAACCATTTCATTATTTTATATACACTCTGCATTAAGTACGCGTTGATATTGTAAATCTTATTGGACAGTTGGTAACTTTTACGCATTCATTAATCTCGTCTAGTTGTACGCTGCGTATCGCGTAGTGCGTTGTACAATTCCATGTACGCGTCCGGCAAAATGCTCGCGCTTGTATGGCAAGTTTCAGTTTAAAAGAAAGGTAAATCTAAATTACAATGATTAACATGGGACGATGGATGGTTGTATTTTCTATCAGTGTTTAATTGAAATAGCAAACACATTTTAAAATAATTATGTCGTTTAATTTTTTTGCAATTTTATTCTAATCATTGTCGTGTATGAATTAGATTAATAACTGCTCTTTACTTGGCGCTCGTGAAATTGTACAAAAATAATGCACCTTGTACTTAAGTCGAAGTTGTACAACTCACTCGGCTGCGCCTCGTGAGTGCACAACTCCGACTTCAGCACGCGGTGCATTATTGTTGTACAATTTCACTCGCGTCAAGTAATACGCAGTTATTAATCTATAATTAACCTTATATAATAGATATGCAGAATTGCAGATTAAAAAAAGACCTGGGGCCGATTTCCCTAACATTTAGCGATGGTCGCTAACCCCGTTTTGATCGCTAAACTCCAAAAATGATTGCTAAATAGCCGGTATTAGCGATCGTTTTTGGAGTTTAGCGATCAAAACTGGGTTAGCGACCATCGCTAAATGTTAGTGAAATCGGCCCCAGGACCCCAAGTGTAATGCCACATTGATAACAATAGTTACGGTAGTGTTGAAATAGAGGAAAATATAAATTGACATTGCAGATCAAATTGTCAATTTGTTATTCTGTGATTGATCTGTGTAAAAGCCTGCACTTTCCTGTCAACAAGGTCAACAACTGCATCCTTGTGACACACTAAACTTGTTGTTTGTAGACAGTGTTAGTGAAGATCCAGATAGTGTGTGTATCCCATCATGCAATGCTTCCTATTCAACTGTTTGAATTGGAAATTATATGAGTATTATTGAAATCATTAAATTTCCTACTACTAGTCATGAAATTTTGAACACAACAAATGTGTGGAGTAAACAAGCGTAGTGCGAAAGACATGTCTTCACACACTATAGCCGCGTCGAACAACCAATCACAGTGCATTTTCGTAACTCGGTGCATATATAGTCACACTCCCTACAGTCTTTGATTTGTAGGAAATTTAATGATTTCAATGATAGTTAGTGTTGAAATACCCATAAATTAAAGTTAATTGCTATAATCTTGCATTTTCGGCATATTTCAGTACCTACTCATGATCACATGACTTCCTGTACAACATTTTCCATAAGAAGCAGTGCATGATGGGATACACAATATCTTTTCTTGTATCTATTGTGGGGAGGGGAGAGACTGGTTCTCGGATGCATGGAAATAATAAGAAAAAGATTGATGTGCCTCCAGGGCATCGACAACAGTTCTGGTTGCCGGTTATGTTCATAGATTGATTTGCTACTCCTCCCCCCCCCCCAACGTAAGTAACATTAACTTACGTGCACGCGCAGTCACTTAAGCTTGTGTGAGCGTTTGCCAATTTAAGGGCACAGTTAATCCCTAGTTTTCAGAGTTTGTTTTTTGCTTGTAAAAGTTTAAATATTTGGTAAAAGTATATAAGTATACATTTTCTGAAAGGATATTTGATGAAGAATATGATTTTGATGTCGGATTGTCTCAACGAAATATAAATATATGTAATTATATAAAATTTTGACTGCAAATTTTTCAAACAAGATAACTAAAATCATATTCTAGAAAATTTGTTTCATATCTGGACCGCTTGGTCTAGGAACGCATTTTGTGTTTTTCCAAATAAATTTTTGGTTCTCAATATATTGAATGAACCATCAATCAAGTTACTATTCTAATATTTTTGGGTAAAATTTTAGTACATTATTGAACATAACTCTGAGTTACAGGACCTAATTTGGAAAAAGGTGAAAATTAAAGTTTAAGTTCTACATGTTCGTAACTATAGTTATCTTGTTTGAAAATTTATGTTTTTCACGAAAACACAAATAGGAGAAATCCCATGTTTTTTTGTAAAAATCAGTCATTTTGACCTAAAAAGGATGAATTTTAATGTATTAAATTTGGGTATCAGACATGAAATGTTGTTATTTTATTTATATTAATGGTAAGTACCATACTAAATTTTCAGATCCGATTTTTAGATCCTGTTTTTGAAAATATTAATAGAAAACCACATTTTAATTGAAATTGTTAGTAATTTGGTCTTTGTTTACAATTTTGACAATAATACTGTGGACTCTCAAAAAATTGAGCTACGCAAGAACAATAACGCAACGCGTTAACCCGCACACACAACATTTGTTGTCGCGCAAAAGGCACACGCATAAAGGCACGCAGCCACGGCGCAAAATGTATGATGCGTGTCTATGCCATTTTCCCGCCAACAGCCACGTGGCTTTTAAAAACAGAAAAATGTGAAAATATTATTTTTATTTCTCCTGTAAATGGTGTAAAACATTGCTTTTTGTAATGTTATTGTCTGTTATTAAAGATAAAATATTAAAGTATCCAATAATGCAAAAAAGTGAAATTCTGTATTGGAACAAACTGCCGAGGTTAACTGTGCCCTTAATCTAGGCATCTGAATGTGCAAAGTACAGATTGATTTGCCGAAGTGGAGAGCTCTTTTTCTGTCACTATAGTAGTCCTAGCATCATGACTAGACTTACAAAAATAGTATAATGTTGGTTGCAAATGGAAGAACTTTGTACATGAAGTTGATGCAATCATTAACCAGGTGCACCAGAAACGCTGATCAACCCTCATTTATAAATAGCCCATTCATTACGAGGGATTTTTTGAGTCTTACCTAGGTGCTACAGATAGTGCAAGCAGCTGAATTCATGAAGCTAGCTTCCGGATTATGCCTGTGTAGCATTGGTACTTATAAAACGGTGGAGTTTTGATCAAAACTGTTTGGAAATGAAACCAGACTTGTTCATATTGGCCAGGGTAGTTTTTGAATTGCTTGAGGATTTACTTGGAAGAATGAGATCAGCTGTTGGAATAATGTCCTAGACAAGGCTTGAATCCCATTTGAAGTCATGGACCTTTAAAGCTATGGTCACATAAGCTGACTGCTGTCTGGTAATTGGAAGGAAGCTGTTACGCTGCAATGTTGGTATGACATCGTTATGACATCAGTACGACACCGGTGAGTGCTTGCGATGCCTCGGTCGAACGCCGATGGTAATTGGACCATAACTGGTAGGCCTATACAAGCCGCAAGGGTTTAACTCAGAATTAAATTCTTGCGGCATGCTTCCAGCATCTCTACGGCTCACAGACACCGCCCGGTATATGCACGGACACTGTCTGGACACCGGTTGGTCACTGGCCAGTTTCCAAATTCTACCCGGTACGAAAAAACACTTCGTAACCTTGCCGCAAGATTATGTGACCAGGGTATCGGACAGAGAACTCAAAATGCTTCAGAAAACCTTTGATTCATGGTGGCATGGCTGGATTGAACCACAGATGTAGAAGTCCTCACTTATTACTCATAGCACTATTTGTGTGCTATTAATTTTAATCAACATTGAAAAACTGTTCTGTTATTGTATTTTAATAATGATCAGTAAAATATCAAAACAAGCACTTAAATGTATTAGCTTTCATCACAGCTGGCTTTATATAAATGCACTTTCAATTTGATAAATATTCCAGGCTTTAAGACCCTGAACCTTTCACCCTATAAAACATCCTATATAGAGACAATGCAATATCATAATGATGCAGTTGCAGTGAGTATTTGATTGCTACAGTACATTCAGTTTCAGGGACAAATTTATGATTATAAAATTAAAATATAAAATGTGCAAATTTTGTCTTACATGTACACCCTTGTTGTACGGTAACTGTAGGTACAGTTGGTGCCTCTTATTGTAGAGGAAATTAGAAAAAATTGATGTACAAGGCCTACAGTATACCCACTTGACTTGAAATAGCTAAATTGCAAATTTGAGGAACCGATACCAGAATGAGATTGAGAACATTTTACTGAAGTTGTGATGCATGTGGTTACTGTGCTTTCACCACTCGGATTTGCTTGTAGTCCGATTTGACAAACCATATAAAGAGTGATCTGCGAGTAGAACTCTTAAACACACTCGTCAAAAAGTGCCCCAGCCCTAGGTGTCCGGGGATGACCGGGACTTGCACCTCCACCATCCTCTATCTCTACACACACTTGCAAACTTGCAGAAAACATTGTCAACAATAAACAAAACACATGTAGGTCCTATACATAAGGCAAAAAAAATTGTTGTGTTGCCCTCAGCGACCGACCCTATTCAAGATTTTTAAAAAAATAGGGTCGGGAAAGCACCCAATTTTGCTCAGATTGGGTGTTTTTTGAGAAAATATTTTGAAAATAGTCGAAAATGCACCCAAATTTCATAATTTAGGTGCTTAAAAAAAAAAAAAATTCCGACCGACCGACTCATTTTTTTCAGAAATTCCACTTGAGGGTAACACAACAATTTTTTTTTTTTGCCTAATAAAAATCTCCACTGAACAGGCAGAACATAAACAAGTAACGATATTTGAAATAAACTTGCTGAAATTAAGGAAACAACCAACAAAACAACTGTACAAAGTAAACAAAATTCTGGTTATTTTTTTAAGGAAGTAAATTTTAGTTTAAACAAGAAAAAAGTGTGGTGAATCAGTTACTTCATTTGAGAACAAATCTAAATGCTTCTGAGCAGGAAAATAATAGCTATATAACGAAGTTTATCATGGCCAAAACATACATGACCCCAGCACAGACCTTAGTCCGAGAATCTGCATTTGTGCTGTAAATTTAATGTCCATATAGCTAACGAATCTTGGACTTTGAATACAGTTAACGGATTTCCGGCTAGTTTGTTGTTCCAAGATACACTTTCACATCCATAGGAAGTGTTTCATTTATTCTAATTAGGCCTATTATGGCATAGAGATTACGATATGTAGGATGTGCTGATCTCCGTGTGCTAAGCTGGGAATTAATTGTGGAATCGTAAACTTGGTCAGGACACATGTACAATCAATAGGTCTAATGATTTTGTTTTGACGTTATGAGGAATCATCACTATCCAGGGGTGGATCTAGAAATTTTGAAGGGCGGGGGATGTACTTTTTTGGGCTTTATTTGTTGAATTGTCAACTTGGTCTACAGGTACATGTAGATGCATGTAATATAATAACCGTTAATGATTTTGTTTTGCCGTTAAAAAGGAATACAATTGATATCCAGGGGCTGGGCCCATGGGAGTTTTTAATGGGAAGGGGCACCATTTTGGTACAACCCTGGCACACAACCATTGAAACCCTAGCAAATAAAATCATACACAACCATACACAGCCTAAGTCTAAATACGTCACGATCAATCATTACGCAATCACCCCAGTCTATATCTAAACACGGCATGCCTCTAGAGCCTGCCTGAGTTCCCCCGTAGTACAAAGCCCATGCTCGCGTCTCTGACACCAGAGGTTGCAGGTTCGCGCCCGGGCCCGGCGCGCGCGCTACGTGCGATTCTTTTCTTCCATCCCCACCCCCACTCTATGACGTGTTTGTACTTAGTTTATTTTTACCCCTTCCCTGTGAAAACACTCAAAACGGTACTTGTTAGGGTTATTACTCACTTTACGTCACCTGGTACCGTCGAAAGAAGTTACCAAGGATTTTGAATCCATGGCTCTGATCCCGGCTCAGATAAAAAAATTGAGAGACAAACACTATGGCTAATTATGTCCATGGAAGATGCAGTGATCCTTAAAACTGTGGTCTCTGCAGACATACTGTACTTGAACTCCCTGCAGATTTAATAAAGATGTGGTCTTAATGTGAAAACCATGTTGGCCTGGCCTAGTGTGATTGAGTGCTTTCATCAAGTTTTTTAATGAAATGTAAAATGCGTAGTTTGCCATTAAAATCTCTGCCAAATTTCCTAAAAGACAAAATTGATCACATGACCATGAATAATTGCAGGACACCATCGGTGTTTGTAAACGATATGGCCCTGCACTCTGGATGTTTATTAACATCGTCCGAAGAATTATGACGCTGAGTTTAGTTTACAGCCATTAAGCGCTTATTTTTCATCAAACATGCAGTCCATGCGCAAATTATGTTTTGATCAGGCAAGAGTTGTTTTGAAGAGATTTAGAAGTACCATTCAAGTGATGGACTTTGAATAGAGCATCAATTATTGATAAATGTTTGTGTGGCACTGCAATGCTCAGAATTTATGCGTCGATGCTATGTGCAATGTAGCCCTTGTTTCGGGCTCTCAATATTGTTCAATTTAGTTTATACCATGTCTGGTACTCGCGCGCTGTCCGGGCTCATTGCTGGGTCCGTGGGAGGGGAGATCAGGGGAACGATACTAGTTCTATGTGCAATGATGATATGATATCAAAGGCCAGTTGTGTAGCCAGAGTTTTTTGGTCAAGAGGGGCAAACCCATTTCTTTCTATCATGCTATAAATAGAGATAAACTCAGTCGCTGCGCTCCCTCTGCGCAAAATTTTTGCCTATGGCAAGCGCTCTCGTTTGGTCTGTGGACATTACTGAGGGTCTTTAACAAAGACTAGTCAGACTTGTGAATTCAAAATCTCCTGGATTGTTGTCTCATTCATTTTACACTGTCACTGTTAATCCTGCATCACAAGACTATCCAGCAGCGAGGTAAAGAGGCAAAACAAGAGCCCACAGCATGTCTAGCCAGGAGGCCATTAATAAATGGTTACACTAACACCTGATCAGCTGATTATTGACTGGGACTTTGAGGTCAGAATTTGAACTTGATGTTGATGAAATAAAGAGGAAAATGTTATTTCCACAAAATGGGTAGTCAATTACACACACCCACAGGTGACCATTTTGATTTAAGGGACGCTGAGGGGCGCACCATTTGATTCTCAGGGAGCATTAGTGGCTGGGGGAGGAGGTGGAAGAAAAATACTTGACTCTACCCCAACTACCATACCTCCATGAATATCGAATGGTGCGCATCTGAATTTGTAGAAAAAATATCCTGCAATGTACTTGGAAATCCTGCAACATTTGGCCATAAATCTTGTCATTTCTCCTCAGTCTCTATAGATTGTCTGGCAACCTCTAGTAACCCAACGCCTAGAACTTCACCTTATTATAAGGTCACAAAAACAAAACTTCAGGTATATGAAAATAAATTTGTGAAAAATATTTCACACCTTCGGTCTTTATAAATGAAAAGTACAAAATGAAACCTCATCTGAATCGCAGATAGAGATATTAAATACAAAATTAATAAAGGATTTTTGTTTCTAGCTTAGAAAGAAAGGGATGTTAAAAGCATGTTTTCACTAAGATTTGAACCCAGTTGTGTTTTACGGGGGTCCATGGTTGCGGTTGCTGGTAATTTGACATTTTTGGGCTATAACACATACACGCCCCTCGTTTGTTTCAGCATGCAAGGGCCTTCACGTATAATGGTGATACAGCGATATGCCGTTTTGGAGACCATTTTTTCTGTTGGAGACCAGCATTCAAAGGTTTTCACTTATTTGGTTACATAATGAAGGTACTATCCATAGATTTACAGGGGAGATACCAGGCCCAGCGCCATTTTTATTCCGGCATGGAGACAAATTTGGGGGTATTCGGGTTTTTGTCAATGATACATCGCATCTTGTCATAGTGCGCAAATATTGAAAACACACACTATCATTCCCGTAAAGTATTATTTGCGTGGTTTAACGTCAAAGATTACTCTGAAAAGGCACCCCTTCCAAAGTCGGCGTCGACACCAATGGGCCAAAATCTGACCCTTTTTCGATGTTTTTTTGATGAGCATGCATACCCCTTTTTTCATCGAGTGGTCCCCCGGGATTAATTTAATTCCAATAGTCATAGCTTGGATCATACAGGATAGTTACCAGTAAAATCATGAGCGGAAGTTAAGAATTCTAGACCCATTTGCAGTCTTGACTCGACTGGGTGTACTTGTTGGTGATTGTAGTTGGTCTATTGCATTTCCTGTCATAATCTTGTGTATTATGAACTTGTCATAAACGACAAAGTCGTTGTCCTAATTGGGATGTATGCCTACCTATTATTGTGGTGATGCTAGGAAGTCAAGTAATTTTAAGAAGAGTCAAGTAATTTTAAGAAGAATTATCCTGAAACCAAGATGTTTAGCAAATACTGAAAAGTAAGGATGGACAGTTTTAATCCAAATTATTTTGGGTTTACAAATTGTATCTAATGAAAATTAGAAATTTTACCTCAATTCTGGCAGGAGTATTTTTAAGTAAATCTTTGGATTCCCTTTTAAACAGAACATTTTGGCTGGTAATTATATAGCCTTAATTAACTTTTTGTTGATCTTTGGAATGTATGTTTCATCAATGAAACAACCTGTGCAGTGTCATGGTTATTAATACGATGTATTTCAATGAATTTCTTATAATCTAGATGAGGCAATAAATCCAATTTACTCGTTAATGAATCCAGGATATTGTCTATGGCAAAGATAATAACACATCTAATGAATATAAAATGGCCTCCCTTATGACAGGCTCAAATAGATCACGGTTTCGTTGGGATGACTTATGACTAATGGTCGTTGGAAAGTCAGTCGGCCTAATTAATTGGAACAGAACCTGTGGCTTAGGAGAGGGGTAATGATTGACGGTGAGGCCAGTACAAATTGTGATTTCTTGATTTAAAATTTTGTCCATACTGGAATGGTTGGTTGGTTTGGGATAAAGTTTGCACCTTGGGGTAGGTTCAGAGGGTAGGTTTATGATTCCAATGGGGCGACTCGATGCGTAAACAGAAAATCAAGGTAGAGCATCCGTCTGGTAATCGGGAGTTCCTAGGTTCAAGTCCTAGTCGAGGCTTTTTTTCCAAGTATTGACCCCCGCTAGGGAAAGAATAACGATTTGTGCACATTTCACTCAAGTCCTCTGCATAATAAATTTGCTGTCAATGAAATGTGTCAAAACAACCACAAATTTACAAAATTTTGCAATGAATCACTAAATGCAGACCCGCAAGACAAGCTCTACAATATGTGCATCTATTCTTTAATTAATTTGTATGACTAGCTGTGACCTTAATTTTCCCAGACAGGTAATTTAAAAAGAAACAATTATTTCCATCTAATTAAACTGTGAAGATCAATTATTTGGTCCAATTATCACCATGACTACCATGTTTGAATTTTGACAAATTAACGCCTTAAGAAGGCCATTACTTAAACACCCAATTGAAAACTGGCTAATTTTGATACAGACTATGGTTTATGGAGAAGGGAGGGGGAGCTTGTTTTCAAAATATCCACCCCCCCCCCAAAAAAAAAAATGTTAGATTCAAGGATCTAAGGGTGTTACAAAACACCATTGAGGATGTCCCTCTCGTCCAGGCTTCTCTCAGGGTTAGTACGGATCCTTGAAAGTCCTTAAATTTTATTTTGCAATTTCCAGTCCTTGAAAAACTTTGACTTTACCAAAAAAAGTCCTTGAAATTCCTGGAATTTTTGAATGTTAGAAATGTTAAAAATTAATGTGTCAAAAGAATTTACCATGCAATTATTTTTATCCAAAAATGAGCGAAAAACAAATTTATTTTATTTGTTGACACATATTCCACCAGCCGCCACTTATGAGAGTAAAAGTCCTTGAATTCTTCACG
>JXSR01S003481.1:205244-217305 GCA_000969725.1 Ophiothrix spiculata
ATGTGCAGTGCAATTCCGTCGTCACGGTAATTCTTGGTAACCGTAGGAAATTGTCTATTAATTTATGGTTTAAACGTGAAACCGAAGCATAAGCCTGCGGTATTATGTGTGGATTTATATTGTCAGTATTGACATAGTAATAATACTAATCATGTGGTAAATTTGTAAATATTTTTGAATATTTTTATGTAGATGATGCTATATTAATCAGGTTTTGAACTTTGGCCAAATATGAATTGTTTACAGGTTGTCTAATATACAGGGTTTTTTTTAAGCGGGAGCCGGGCTCCATTTACCCAACGGTTCTCTCATTTTGGCTCCCGGTCTGTCCAATATATTACACTGGAAGCCACAGTACCGGGCTCCGTTTTCAACTCCAGGAGCTCATTTTGGCTCCCGGTCCAGGCTTGCTTAAAAAAAACCCTGCTAATATAATAGGAATGTTGACTTGAGCTGTTGAAGCTGTCAGTTTAATTTTACAAAATAAGTAACTAATAATTTAAAAAAATGGAAAAATAAGGACAGCAAATAACATCTTATAGCATTTTATTGTCCGGATTTGTCACTGAAATAACATGTTTTGAAGTTCTTACATTTTTCTTTTCCTATCACTTTAGTACTTATTTGATTTAAATATTTTAACTTTTCCATTTTGATTATTCTTTGATGGCCTGATAATACTCAGTAAGTGTTATCATTTGATTATGTTTGTTTGTGTTGTATAATCACTCTACTCCAGTTATGCATTTTCTAAAGGTCAAACCAAAACTAAAATGCTGGATATGCAAATGTGATGACTAAATATTATTATAGTGAATCTTGATTCAGAGCTCTTCCATAAAATCATAATCTTGCTTATATATTAATCTTGTAAGCTTAACAAATTTCTCCCAAAAGCTCTCTTAAATAATTTACAGTATTGAAGATATTTATGCTGTCATTTGGAACATTACACATTTTTGAGGAAGAATATTTATGCAAATACAGCAATTTCGTTTCTTTAATTTTGTGAATCACAAGCCTTGCTAAGATTTCCTTAACATCTGATGTTGAAATTGAGAAAAATGAAGGGTCGGACAAGAAATAAAATTACAACAAATCTTATTGATTTGGAAAAGGGAATCATAGTATTTTTTTCACAAAATGTGCGTTTTTGATATAATAGTAAGAAAAGCAACTTGAAAAGGGTTATTTTCAAATACATTCATAACAGACATGGTTACATAGCTAATAAAGTATGAACAGCGAATGAAGTTGGATTTATAAAATGCTGATAAATCTTTCATTTGATGAAACATTGCTGCGTTTTTTTATCTCCTGATATAAAGATCACTGCACTTCTTCGGCAAGGTCTTCAATAAATTGATTGAATTTTGCCTTGAAAACAGGTCTGCATGCTAACTAGTCGTTATTGCCTGAATTTGTTGCATAGCCAGGTTGGTTGGCAAAGCAGTCTTACAGGCTTGCAATAATTCTTGATTTTGTATGTACACTCCCGGTCAAAAGTGTTTGCGCACAAAACCTTTAACCAGCCATATCTTGAGAACCGTTCATTATTTGCAATAATGTTTTACAGATTTTATATTTTTATAGTTCCAAAGAAATAACAGGAATAGCATTCAGCGCATTTGAAAATATAGCGTGTTAAATGTACTATATGCGTTCTTTTGCACATTATAAAAATGGAGTTTATATATATAAACTCCTGCGCATTTGTTTGAAACTACTAAGGTACATCAATAACTGCATGTGCTGTATTTGTATGTGGTCCAGGAAATCTGCCATTTTGATGGTTATTGAAGATCAAATAGAAGAGGAAACATGGATTTATTAAAATCGGATACATATCACAACTATAAAACCCCCCATTAATTTGTTAGTCTGGTTCCTTTGATATAATAATTTGGTTTTTGCCCGTTTTTAAGCATGCACAAACACTTTTGACCGGGAGTGTATGTGCCATCTGTAATTGAATTTGCCTTGAAACAGAAAGGTGCATTTATTACTATTTGGTTGTCTGCTTCTGATCCAAAACTCACCAGTCCAATTCATTCAGTGCTCAAATTGTCTAGACCAGATTTAATTTATTGCAAGGTGTGCAGCATATCATGAGTAACTTTTCTCCTCGAAAAGGGAAGGGTGGTGAAACACATGAGTTTTCACCAGTATTAGAACCAGGAACCTCCCGTTTCCCAAGCGAGTGATACCCGTAGCAAGCCACCGCGGAGACGTTGCCTGGGCAGCAATTTGGTCCCTGCATATAACCCCGTCTGCTTTCAGGATAAATTGGCTTATAATTTAAACCAAATTTGGTACCAACTTATTAGAAGAGAGGAAGGTAAACAAAAATGTGTCTGTTGGAATTCAAAAATGAAACTGAAGCTTGTTTAAAAGAAGAACTCAATGACAAACTTGGCATCTTTATAGCGTTGAATTATTCATTGGTAAAACAATATTATACGGATCAAATTTATGGAATGTGAAAATCCTGAATGTTGATTTCAAATATTGATGAACAGAACTGGAGGCAACTTTATACTTGTAGCTCATGTGTCTTCTGCTAGTCTAGGCTGAATTTTATTAGAATAATAACATCCAACTGAATGCATTGATTACATTTAGGCCAAGTAAAAAAGTAGTTATGTTTCTCATCTTAAAATAGATAAATTTGAGGGATTTATAGTGTACGATGCCTCCCTGATTTGTAATTACATGTGGCCTCTGCACACTTTACAAGTGTTCTCTGACCACAGTGGCCTAGGTTAGCTCCATTCCACACCAAGCATCATTTCAGGTTCTGCAACAACCTCTAGGCTCTAGAGGCGCTGAACCTTGATCGGCCCATATACGCACCATCGCTGCCCGGATCAGCTCCCCGAGTTTCGTACGGGTTTCCATGATACAATTAGCAGTTAGTTCCTTGTCCAAGAGAATTTCAAGCACACTCAACTTTTGGCACCACCGGGATTTAAACTCGGTAACTTCCACACTATAAGCGAACACCTTACCATTTGAGCTAACTTGACAACTGATCATGATTCTCAGAATGTTGGTCCTGGGAGAAGGTTTAATATGATATACCGTACCAGGATACTGTCCAAATTGATTCTTTGTCACAAAAAATCTCTGAACAGGGATTCCATTTTGCCAAATCTGGCTAATAAATGATCAGAGTTTCTGATGATTGTGTCATAACTTACATAAGAGTTATAAAAGATGGGTCTTGATTTGTGTCAAAGTCTCTTTCACATTGATACCCATTTGTGCTCTTTTTTCGAAATCATATATGAATATTTATGAAAAATGTAATGACAGGCATGTGAAACATGTTTATTATTCTGCCTGGCCTGGTTTTTATCCGGGTTCATTGATTATGCATTTCTTGCCATGACATAGATTTATTGGGGCAAAAGGAACCACTTTCTCTGGCGCCTGCGGAGGTTGAATATTAAGTTGTCATTGACTTGGGCATGACAGGAGCTCCACTGCATTGATTATCTATGTGCTTTTGAGTTTCATGATTTAGGTGTGTGAATGGAGACTAAATGAATTTTGTGATGTTTTGTTTATTATGTGTGATCATGGTGTGCTTGTACAGAAAGGCAGTAGAAACAGTTAATATGGATAGGTTTTTCTTTTAAAATTTCAACTGTGCTATTTACGACGAGTGACTTTGTACTATTAATGATATAACAGTTGTGGTTAATTACTCAAATAGAATTTACAGTTCTGTATTGGATGGCTGTAAGGAGCAGTTACCCCACATTTCCATTCAAATCTGGTACTTCTAGCATCCCAAATTATCCCATGTCCACCTAGGACAAGGTTCAAAATCTGACCCCAATTTCACTGCCAAAAGTGTGAAAAAAATATTTAGGGGTTAAAAAATCAGTTAATTATATGGAAATGTGTCATTTCTAGGGTAAAAATATCTGTAGTTTCTAATTTTGTGACCAAAATATTGGTATAAAGTGTCGTTTTTGTGAAATTTTACGATTTATGCCCATTTTTATCCGAAAAAAGGCATTTTTCGGTGACAAAATTTTTTATAAGTTGTTATAAATTGCCCTCTAAAGTGACAAAATACAGTAGTATCATCCATTTATACTTGTTTTTTGTCAGACTGTGATCTAATAGTCTCAAAAAAACAAGTTTTATCCTAATCAGCTGCATGATTTACTCGTGCTAGTTGTTTAAAATCGGCATGTCGCGTGACAAAAGGGTGCCAAAAATACAGCTATTTTGCGAAAAATTTGTGTTCGATCCCTCATAAAATTTAATAGGATGGTTCTACAGAGTTGGTTTACCCCTCATTTTGTTTGGAAATATGTCAGCTTTAAGTTTATAACATGTTTTATTTCATAATGTACTTGAAAAGTGAAAATAAATGCAAAAATGTTACCCCCACCCCTAAGTGTGAAAAAAGTCCGGCAATTTGTTAAAAAAATTCAAACTTTTTTATTTTAACAGATATGGCCCTACAAAACTATAGGCTTATGCCCAGTGTAGTGGCCCATAAGTGTATGGAATATTGTTTTGATAACATACTTTATAAAAAAGTTTGAATTTTTTTAACAAATGGATTTTGCCCTTTTTTCCACTTTTTCATCAATCTCGGCCCTGTATTAGTCAATGGGACAAAATTTCAAGTGCAAGTCTCTGCATTTTTTATTTCATATTTGAATTCTACACAAAATTTCACCCTAGAAACATGTATTATTCTTTATTTCAAGCATCTGTATTTTTTCCATTTTTGGCAGTCAAATCGGGGTCAGATCTTAAACCTTATCCTAGATAGCATGTCACTAGCGAATCACTGCCCCATCGTGTTTATTAATGTATTTCGAGTCGACAGCTTTGAAATGAAAAAACATGACTGTCCATCCCAGTTAGACACTGCAATGAGAGACATACGGTACTCTCAAACAACATTCAGAGGTGTTTCCCTGTCTGTATCCATGGCATATGTTTGCATCAGTTTACTTAGTATTTTAGTGGTGGAATTTCACAAAAGGCCAGCAGAGTCCACCTTGATTGTCCCTGATAGAGTTTGTGGGAGTTGTGGGACTCTCTCCTCTCTCCCGTACAGTCTATATGAAACATTCCAAAGCTTAAAAGAATCCAAATGGACTCCATGCTTTTGTCTGCGCAAATCCTTGCAAGAGTTGAGTCTCGGACTTGGGCCAGAATTTTAGACGCAGTTGTTCAGTAGTCTGTGAAGTCTATTTGTCTTAACTTCCATTCAACAAGTAGGCCTAAACCTTTCAAATTCAATATTCCGGAGGTTTTTTTTCACTGTGTTACATTCAAAACTTTCACATTCGCTTTCTATATTCCGTTAAACTATCACTATTAACTTTCCAATATTTGTCTTGTTATATTTTTTACAGGATGTGAAACCAATGGATTGATTTAACCTTGCTGTTCATGAAGTTAGACAGTGACCTCTGACCTATCTGTTACCATGGCAACAGACGACTCCCAGGCCGTGGGCCTGGAGGATATGGCCAAATTGACGGAGCTCAATGATGGTAGTATTCTGAATAATTTGAGTCTTAGATATGAAAGCGATAGAATTTATGTAAGTATGAAATAGATTACTAAATGTGTCCTGCCGAGGCAAAAGGATGCAGTTGTCGGCTCCCACATGTTACACGTTGTAGCAAATCCAGAGCATACTTTTGTCTACATCAGATATGCTACAATAAGTAACATGTAGCCGTTAACTGCATCCATTTGACGTGGCGGGACACAAATATATTTTCATATCTTACTCATAAAATTAAGTTAAAAGCTACTGTTCCCCTTGCAAGCCCCAGAGGGGATCTTACTGACAAACAGGTGGGGTGCTCATCGATGCTATATGTCAAGAAAGAGGCAAAGTTTGATTGCAAGTCTTTCCTTTTACATCACAGATTGCAGATAAATTGAAAGGCTCTTTTCAGAGCCACCACAATCTCAAAGTGGTGATCTGCTTTCAACACTGTTGGCAAGGGGCAGCCTTTAGTGAATGGCTCATGTGAGTCATCAGTGGGAAGTGACGGCCCACATGTCTTTATGATAATATTTGTCCTGAAGAAGTCAGAGCTACTCCAGACGAATGCTTGACAGTTCAAAACTTGTCCGACGGCTTTTAATCTGCTGATAAACCCGAAGTGTAAAGTTTCAACTTTAGGGGGCAGTATATTTTAGCAATGCAAGAAATCTAAAAATATTTTGATAAAATGTGATGGCTCACCCCGAAAAGGAGACTTTGCAACAGAACACTTTTCAAGAAACTTGTGAAAATAGGTAGCACAAAAAAAAGAAACAATAAACATTTCCAGCAGATTTTCTGTTGTAAAATTTGATCGTCTTTGATCAATTTCAACAAATAAGGTGTCATTTTCAAGCTTAGAAAATTATGTAACAGATAAAATGATAAAAATTGATATCGTCTGCAAAATCCCCTCTATCACAAATATGGGTTGATTTTTTTGTACATTGAAACTTTGCATGTTGTAATCATTACTGCTGACACTTGAAAGGTCCATATTCACAAAAGAGGAATAAGTTTAATCCAAGAATAACTTTATTTTCATTCCATTGACGTAGTCAATTGGTATTCGCAAACGGAGAACAAAGTTATTCAATGAATTAGTTATTCCAGGCTTTGTAAAATTCAACTTTGTTTAGGACTGTTGGCTATCTCTAATCCAAGAATGCAAAATATAGGAATAAAGTTGTTCCTGGAATAACGTTTGTGAATACGGGCCATTGTGATTCAAAAATGTGAAAAATGTTTGGAGAAAAAAAAGGGATGATGTTCAACTTGTCCAGTCCTCCTTTAATTGACAAATGATGTTTTTGTTCTTCACAGACATACATTGGCTCGATTTTAGCAGCTGTAAACCCCTACAAAACAATACCAGGGATATACGATAAAGATGTTATGGCGAGATATGATAAACAACACATAGGGGATCTTCCGCCGCATATATACGCCATCGCAAACGATGCGTATTATTCTATGTGGAAACGTGACAAAGCGCAATGTGTGCTTATAAGGTGAGTATAGCAAAGCAGTTTGTGAGCATTGATTTTGATATGTTGGGTGAAAACAACAGAGGTTAAAAGTAAAATGAGACAATGATAGTATCGTAATCTGATCATCAATTCCCCCCCCCTAAAAGCTTAAGATGATCATTCTTTTGAAGGTTTCAGTGAAAGTCAAAACTTTAAATAAAGATGCAGGCAAAGATCAGTCCGGACTAAATGCTCAATCAAGCGTACCCGCTGTATCGCCTAACCCTAACCCTGCTAAAACTCACAAAAGCTCACTGTCGACAATCACCAAAATGCACCAAAAAGTCCAAATACGTCATAGACGCGGGTTGCATATGGGGACGAAATCGCTGCCCCGTGGTGGCCTGCTAGTGGTGTGCCTCGCTTGGAAAGTCAGATGTCATGGGTTCGAATCCCAGTGAAAACATGCTTTTTTTCTCCTAAGACATAGTTGGACTTAGGCTAGAAAACGGAGCACCTTTAAATTCAGGGTTAGGGTTAATGCAGTGATATTGTATCGCTTCATGAAGCGTTGTAGATGTGAGCCATCCATTACACAAAATCGATAGCTAGGGCAATTAAGCTGTCTGCACCAAAGGGTCACGTAAGTAACTGTCACCTTTCTTACAAATTTTTAAAAACATTGTCCATTGTATTTTTCAGCCAGCAATTGTGACTATTTCCCATCAGTGCTGACTGATAAATGCAACACTTAATTTCTTATCAATTTTGTGTAATGAATGGTTCACATCTACAACGTTTCATGAAGTGATACTATATTGCTGCATCAAGCGATACAGCGAGTATTTTTGATTGAGAGTTTAGTCCGGACTGAGATAAGGCTAAATAGAAATAATAGTTTGTCTCAAAGCTTTCCTACTCTTGAAAAACTAATGCGAAATGCGATTTTTTTGTAAGGTTTTTTTTTTTTTTTAGATTTTTTTCTTGTGTGACAGAAGTCCTCAGTGCTATTCTACAAGAGTTTAATATGTTCCCCCCTCATATATTTTCATAATGGCCTTTTTAGAACTTAGAACTCAAAAGCAGAATAAAGACCAAATAAATTAAATTAACCATTGTTGTTATTTGTTTTTTCACAGTTTTGGTGAAAAAAAACAATAAAATGGTTAATTTTTTTCTTCTTTCTGATTTTGAGGGAAACTAACACACACAATAAAACTAATCGCGTGGGAGCTTTGATTTGAGACAAACTATTAATTATTTATTATTTATTTGGCGTAATGGAGTTAAATATGGATAATCCTGAGCGATCTTTTTTCTGGATTGAGGGACTAACATCCATATTATTGCTTCAATCAGTTTTGTCTGGGATGGAAGTTTTTTGCAATATGATTCCAGTCATTTGAAATACTAGCAAGGGAGAACACTTTTAAGCCTGAGGGATTGACACCCCTATGATAGCTTCCATCATTGTAGTCTGGAATGTACATTTAAGTATTGCAACATTGTTACACCAAAAAAAAAAAGTCTTTTGGAACTTAAGAAAGGGAGAACATCTTTCCCAGCTTTGTCCACTCTACAGTAAAGCCAGTTGAAACAATTTAAATCCAAAATTGTAATATTTTCAGATGATGGTATAAGGCCCTTCGCACTTAATTTTTAGTTTCCTGTTGCAGCTTTTGAAATAGAGGGGCGGTCACTTTTCATTAATTATTATTCATTTTTTAGGATCAAAACGTGTGAGATATTTCAATTGACATAGTATCCATACAGTATACAGTAAATCACATACCAGTATTTTGTGTGTTTGTGTATGCATATTAAAACACAGAAACATTATGCACTGCATTTCTTCCCATTTTCAACTTTCAATTTAGGACGATGAAAATGTCCATCTAATCATTTTCAGAAGCAAAACCAGCATCAGCTATTTTGAGTATGCTATGCCAATATTTTCATTATTACTCATGTGCCATGCACCCACCCCATCGAAACTGTTTTATATCAACATTTAGGAGATGCCTGTTATTTTGAGCCATAAATACTTTGCCTTTTGTCTTTTAAAATACTAACAAATAATAAAACCATCTCAAATAATAAAATTTTGGATATTTGGGGCGGGCGGAAACAGGAAACTGAAAATTAAGTGTGACGGGCCTAATAGTGATCTGGGTGTCAATGTCTCAAGTAAGAAAAACTTCTTCCTTGTAGGGCAAAGGTTTCAAAAGTAGTCAAAAACATAGGGCCTATGCAAATCAAAATTTACAATCCTATCAGATGATTGGTATTAATTTACTTTGCTTTTTGTAATTACGCTTTGTGAAAGTTGTCTCGTGTTCAAAATCAACTACAGATGTCATCTAGTATTGACAATTTAATTCATGTTTTACTCTCACCATCCAGGGATCACTTTTAATTGCAGGGTGTCTAAAAGTAGAGTTCAATGGAAATGAGTCAGTTGGGGAGTGGAAGGGATTTTTCAGAAATATGACGATTTGTAGGAACTGTAGAGACTTGATTTAGATCCTTTGAAATAAGCATGTACAGTTCATCTCAATCCATATGTAAATAGATAATTTTGGTGAGAACATATCCCAAGGGTTTAGCCAAGATTTGAAAGTAGGGCGTCCAAATTCCAAGGCCGGGCGAACAGGTGCACAGGCCGACTTCAATCAAGACATAGTGACATCAGCATGATTAATATTCATACTTGACAAAGAAGACTATGATTAAGTTATACCAACCGTGCAACGCAGTAAAAAGCCCATTTTGAAGTCCACAAAGTACATAAATTGATCAGATTTTGTGATGAACATTTAACATTGAATTTCATGTGGTAAAACACATTTTTGGACACCTCATAGCTCATTGGACGGCCTTTGCATTTTACAGGGCGTCTATTTTCGTGATCAGCCGTCCAAATGACGGTTGAACGGCTCTCTGTCTAAACACTTAGATATTCTCAGATAATTACTGAAATACTTCAGCACATGATCTCTCAAGTTTTTGTCATTTTTCTGTTACTTCAACTCATTTGACATGTATTCAATCAAGGTTTTCACAAATTTTTGATTTTTTTCTTAGTTTTTAAAAAATGCCAAAAATAGGTGGAAAAATGCCAAAAATCCCCCCGCTGCCACCAAAATGACATTTTTTGGCCTATTTTTGGCAATTTTTCAAAAAATAAGATAAAAATCTAAAATTTGTGAAAACCTTTCCTAGACAATTGTTTCTAAATTCCAACAAGCAAAAAAGTTCAAAATTTCACAAACGCAAATTTTAGTTAGGCTTTCCAGAAATTTTGGTGCAAAAAATATGGTTTTTGGCATTTTTTGCCAAAATTGACATTTGTGGTCAAAATCCGATATTACCAATATGGTCAGGGTAAAAAGTTGCTTCTAAAAATGTATACTTTTATATGGTTAATGCAATTAGTTTGAGAGTTAGAGTACATGTTTCATGCTAGTTGAAGGTCTACCCAGCCTTACGATAGGGAGACTGTGATTTATCTTTACCAAGATTGAATATTTCAATTTGATACCACATGATTTAAATGTTGTAATGTAACAAAATATTTAAATTTTCTTTTTGTTAAACATCATTAGTCGATTTCTATAGCGCATGAACTTGCTCTAGAAAGTTGTGTCATAGCTTCCCTTACTTAAACTCACATAATTCCTTCGTAAAACAGATTACCACTAAAATGTTCTTCTTTGATCATGGGTAATGTAATTACCAGATGAAATTTAATAAGTACATTTAACTCTTATCGGAGCTTATTCAATAGCTTCCCTTATTTCAACTCATCCTCCCATTTTATCCAGACAGATAATGTCAATTTAAACAGATGTACAACATGACACAAATGTTCCTCTCCGATACATGAGCGATGTTATTACCAGATAAAATTTCAGAACAGACAATAAAGGATTGTATCACAAGATGTAAAAATAGATGGTTGTTGGAACAGATGTGAAATAAGCGCGGACATCAGATTGTAATTTACAAGTGAACTCAGTGTAAAACTATTTTGTAGACCAGCCTGTCCAAAATGAGCTCAGTTATTGGGGATGCAAAACTATTAAAATGAATTCCTCATGAAATTGAAATGAAAAATATGGTAGCAGAATTATTTTTTTTGCTTGAGGCCATTGCAATTTAAAATATAGATATATGGTGAAAGATGGCCTTTTTCCCAGCTTTTTTATCATAGTTTTGGAATGTCCTATTAACACCACCAAATCAAGGAAATCATGTAGATTGTTCAGATATGAATCTTAGCTGCCTAGCCTGGCTACCTTACTGAAGAGAAGATATTGTGTGTATCCCATCATGCATTGCTTCCAAAGGGAAATTTTGTACAGGAAGTCATGTGAGTAGTTAGTGATGAAACGTGCCAAAATGCAAGATTACAACAATTAACTTTGATTTATGAGCATTTCATCACTAACTACTGACATGATTTCCCATACCAACAATATCACAGGAAGCAGTGCATGATGGGATACACATACTATTTTCTCTTGCCTGGCCCAGTTACCCTACTAATAAGCCCAACAAAAATTTATTGGACAATTTAAACAAAAAATCCATGGTACGGGTTGCATTTACAAAAAATGGGGCCCTGCACTCTGAATTTTCGTTTAAACTGTTCAATAAATTATTTTTGCCTATAGTGGTTTGTTGCTGTAAAGGGATTTGGGTTTAAATATAATAGGAAAAACATTGTATATTTATCTTTAGTAGATATGAAAAAGTGTGGGATAAAAATAAGATGAAGGTGTAGATGTCCTACACACATTTCTTAATCTTCCCCAACAGATTTTGGCTTATGTTAGAAATATTGAAAAAAGTGATGGATAATTGAAACTCCATATATCCTTAGGGAATACTGATGGACAATGATTAGTATAGTGATGATAACAAACAGCTTAGGCCATTTAAAAAAATTGTTTGTCTCAAAGCTCTCCTACTCTGAAAAACTAATGCGAAATGCGGTTTTTTGGCCTTTTTAAAATCAAAAACAGAATAAAGAACTAATTTAATTAAATTTTAT
>JXSR01S003482.1:0-17283 GCA_000969725.1 Ophiothrix spiculata
GGCTTAGTTTGTGTAGTTCTGCTCCCTCTCCAGTGGTTAATGCTGAATTGAGAATTTCCACTTTCGTTGCCTACGTTTGTCATCCATTGAGCTGTACCTGCTATGTCTTCAGCTAATTTTGTAGTGATGTTTTAATAGAAAAATAACCACAAAAGTGGAGTGGGGGAAAATGAATATATATGAGGGTATGTTGTAATTCATCTGCATTTAGGGACCTCTTAACTATCCCTGGCTTAGTTTGTGTAGTTCTGCTCCCTTTCCAGTGGTTAATACTGAATTGTGAATTTCCACTTTCATTGACTTTCATTTTTCATCCATTGAGTTGTTCCTTCTATGTCTTCAACCAATTTTGTGGTGATCTATTACAATGTCATATATGCAGGAGCAACAATCCCTAGAACAAAGGATTTTTTAAATTTGGGTTCTGCAGATGAATGATTTAATACACATCAAGATCATTCACCTTGAGCACCATCAGGTATGAAATCTTTTGTTCTAGGGATTGTTGCCCTTGCAACCCTGAAAAATAACCAAGAAAGAGAAAAAATAAGGAATATGTCTAAATCTGTATAAGAACATTTTAACAGATTCGGGTTTCAATTAGTCAGTATTTCACCAGTACAATAATTGCACCATAAACATTTCTGAATGGTTGGATATGATATCATTTTCTATTTTGAGGTCACAAGCTTGTATATGCATTCATGGTTACCAGGTTTTCTATTCCAAGCATGCAAGGAAGTTGCAAGTTGAAGAATAGTTTTTGATTACTTCATCACATAGTTTATGCTAGTGGTTCTTACTGATGAACAGTGGCTGTACAGCAAGATACAATTCTATATACATCATGGTCAATTGGTAAATGTTTGATAACTTTACAACAATGTTAACAACGAGTGCATTATATTTTTGCACAATAAAGCTTATATTTGTTAGTCTTTTCTTCCCTCTTTAATATAGTAGGTCTACTCAAAAGGTAATTTGACTCTGTAACTTTGAAATATTTGGTATTCTTTCATGCATGCACTTTTTGTAACATGAGGTGAAAGCCATTGATGAGGTATTATTTATTAAATTTCACACTTAAAATGGTTTACACCTCTTCCAAATATGCTTTATATCAGTACCATACTATTTCATATCCATAAATATGTCATCACTTAAACTTTCCACATGATTGTTGAAATAGCTACAGGATTTTTAAGCACATTATTGGGAGAATGGATATGCATGTCTCCATCCGTGTCTAATAATGAAGACAAACTTTTTTTTAACTTCCAAGTTAATTTTCTTCCTTCTAATCAATTCATTTAAATTCAATTCAAATTTTCTTACAATATATAGATGACAATCAGCAAACCAACTGAAAAACCAAAATGCAATATTGAAAGAAAAAATAGGCTGCACACTAAAAAAACATTGATACAACATAAACTTAGAAATCTCAAAAAGTAGACTCCATGCAATGCAAGGTTTCCCATCTCACGGCCGGGGAACGTGGGGCCTGCTTAGAAGCATGGGTTTCTGCACTGTAAAAGCCTATTATAGGAGGCCCTTCTGAGAGAGATATTTTACATGAAAGATCCTTCTAATGAGTATGCAAACCCTTATATATTCATTTAAGTATTAGACACATGTATTGAATTATTTGGGTTGTTTTGGTCCTACCACAAGAATATTTCTTAGCAATATTACTGTTGGGAAACATTTTCCGAAAGAGTTCTCCACAATGGTCTGACACTGCCGGCTGTATACTGTGCTCAACAAGAAAATCTGTGAATAAAACCTCAGCCCTAATTACACTAAAATCCTCCTTTCTCATAAAAGTAGTTAATTTCTGTGTATGGAGACCTAGCTGCCTTCCGTAACGATTCAACGTTCTTTATGTGTTTCTCTTTCTCCATATGCCTTTTGATGTCATTACTACCACCTGACGCAATATTAATATCGCAGTTGCAAGTCTTACAAAATGCGTAACTTTCACCTTTCGTTGATTTCTTTACTCATGGATACATTTCTGCATACATGTCTGAATATTGTTGTTTCTGTCCTTGAGGAGCCATGATTAATTCCAAAGTTGCTAATGCAAACACTAGTCGTATAGACCAATTTGAACAGTCAGCTGGCATGTCAAAATAATCATGGCGGCACTAACTACACACACGATAGAGTGTTACGTTCAGGTTGCTTACCGGTAGCGCTAGCGAACTACCACGGACTGTGAACTTCGCCTGTAGCTATAGTAATTACTGACTGTACTGACACTGCGCCCTCTGCAACAAATAATATTTCTACAGATTTCGTAATACCAATGAGGGCTCTGTGGTTTGTTGTTTTTTTCGTATTTTTCTATATTTCTCTCCTCAGATTTTTTGTCTTAAAATCGTAAAAAACGTATTAGTACGTTTTTTGACACCTAAAAATCCAGAAAACGGACTAAATACGGAAAAAACGGACTAGTTGGCAGGCATGCATAACCTAAGGCTGCGATCACATAGAAGTATACAGTATTCGCTATACGACAATTGACAGGATTAATCCTCAAAACTAAACACATGACTGCCTTCCCATGCAGGAGCGAATATCGTATACCGTATATCAATGTGTATACTTATTTGTGATCACAGCCTTATGGTATATTATCCTTTTTGAATAAAACAAGCAAAGAAATTGTTTGACATTTAGGTGATTATTTGCAATAACAATCGTGTTGTATAGTTAGCATCATGAAGTTCATTGTTGGACCAATAAAACTTAAAGATTCCCTTTCCCAGATTGCATATATGATGTATTTTAATTGCATGGTACAGATATATTTTAGTTCATTCCTTTTGGGCTTTGCTTTAGGAATGAGGTCTTCAACAGTTGAAAGAAAACAATCTTTCAAACTATTCCAAGAGAAATTGACATTAGGTGAGTCTTCTATAAAGGGATAACTGATCAAGTCTTCATTTGAAATATCTGTCTCTCATCTTAATCATTGGTAATTTACTAGACTGATAAACCAACTTTTGTAAAACAGGGCACGTGTAGGGAGTATTTTGTGATGTGGCTATAATTGCTCAACCACGATCTTTGAAGGGCTTAAAGTTCATATGATGGATGTCGAATGATGTTCATCTAGTTGTAATTTTAATCTTTGTAAATGAAAATGACCAGAAGTCAACTTTACGGCTGGTTTGAGCTGGAAGGTCACATATTTAAAACTATGATAAGTGACACGATCAAGGAAAATGAGTCGCTTGCTAGAAAGATTCAATTTTAACTTTAATTATTGTGTTAAAAATGTTCCCTTTTGATCCAAATCCCATCATTATTAATGCCAGGAAAATACTACTTGTGAGCTGCCAAGTATTTGGTGCAACAAATCTTCGTTGTCTCAGTCTGCAATCACCGATCAAATAGAAGTATACGGTATACGATATTCGCTTTACCCTCCCGGGGAAGGTATTTATATATATTTTAAATAGAAAGGTAATTATCCCCGTCACCAAGAATATGAGTGTCTGCCCTATTTGGGTATAGCAAAAATTGTATATACTTCCATGTGATCGTAGCCTTAATAATCTAAAATATAAATCAATGTAATTTCTGATAACAACGGAGGCTTCGTGCTGAAAAATCAATGCACCACAATGTTTGTATGCGATGCCAAAATGTGATGATTTACAACACCAAGCCTCCGTTAGGGTCAGGACATACTTGTTATGAGCTAATAAATATTTGATGCGACAAGTATGTTATCTTATAATTTAGTAATAATGCCAATGATTTTCTATTACGATTCTATTTACGATTATTATTATTCCCCCGGGAATGCATTGGAACTTCTTTTTTAAATGAAGTTGGTAATTTAATTGAACTTTGTGAAGCATATTGTAATACACACAAGTGAAATTCTTACCAGGGATGTTGGGATAATATTCAAGCTCTATTATTCATAAAGCAATCATAAATAGGCCACTTTCGTATGTCCAATAATGCATCTTGAAAGTACCGTAAATCTGGGAGTTTCTGCGCGAACGACCATATTGCTAAGTTGTGTGCAGATGATGTAATGCGCACAACTTAGTAATATGGTTGCTCCCACAGAAACTCCCAGACTTATGGCACTTTCAAGATGTATTATGATAATGCATCTTGAATTTGACATACGAAAGTGGTCTATTGCATATGGTTTGAATAGATTTATGCAGTTCACAGAACTTGAAAACTTATAAACTGTGCATCAAAAGAGTTTGTACCAATGATTTCTACATTGCCTGCAGATTATTTAAATTAATGTTTTTTCTATTAAAAAAGATTGGCACAACAACCAAGTCTTATTGACTTGTAGATAAAATGTATAGATTGGGTATTTAGGGACACAAGGTTTGCAGTAGATTTGAAATGATTGCAAAACACTGTACATTGTAAATTAATATCTTTCATCTTGAAACTACCGTCAAAATTTTGTGTTCTAAAAATTGTTGAAATGGGCATAAGGCATTGTAATAATTGTATTTATTTGTATTTTATAAAGATAAATGGGACACAATCTTTGAAGGCGTTTGCCTTCGGAAAACCTTTGTCTCAGCTTCCCAAGTGCATAGTGTTGAGAATTCACTATACCCCATTTTTTAGGTTTTAAAGAGGTTTTTTTTTTTCCATCAAGAAAAAGAAAAGGACATTTTGCCACAAAGTGGCTGAAAAAAAATGTAACTTATTAATGCAATAAAAAAGATTTCTGTGTAGCACATATATAGCCTGTTGACTAGAAACAAAAACTATATGACCATGGTATTTTGGGTCTAAGGAAGCTTTGGCCTTGGGATTTTGGGCCTAATGAAGCTGTAACTTCTGGCTGAGACAAAGTTTTTCTTCAGCCTTGATTCATTTCTGTTTGTTCAATTATACTTTGCTGATTTTTATGTAATGGAAAGTAAACAAATTGAATTCAAGCACTAAGTGGTTATTTTAGAAACTATGTAAATTTAAAATGTACAATTTTCTTATAAGGTGTATGATGTTGTGATGTTGAATTAGAATAAAATAAAATCTTAAACACATATTTTTATGTCACTGTTGTATTTATTTATTTTGTTTAACAATGCAGTTTTGAAAAATGATAGTTATATATATTATTGTACTTGTGGTGTATTTGTATGGCCCATGAAATCAGTCATTTCTATGACAATGGAAGATCAAATATTAAAACAAACACCAATTTATTAATATTGAATAGATAAGTTACCTATACTAGCATGAATCTTTGTATGATTTTTATAGGTTGTTTATTATACAAAATGAGGTTTCTAAACGTTTTTAACTATACAGAAATACTTTCGAGCGGGAGTGTATGAGCTCCCAAACATTTGGTAGTTCTCATCACCAAGCCCCTGTTATGATTAGCAAATGCATTGGAATTAATGTAACAACAAATATTTGGTAGCTCAAGAAAAGCCTGTGGATTGGGCTTAATTGTTAGACCATCAAGGTGTAGTTGTGGAATTGCACTATTCTTAAAATAAGTGACTTGAGTATTAGCATTGATTGCAATCTTGCACCCAAGTCAATGTTATAGAGGGTTTGCATATAACGCCACAATCATACTCGCCATTTTCCCACTATTTCCATGGGCCTGCAAACAACAAGTCCTGTCAAATTACAATCTGTTCATAGTATCACACTATCAATCACAACTAATAATGAATAGAATTTACAGTACATTAATTTAGTTAAATGTCGCATCATGATTTGAAGTCATTCACAAGTTATACAAATGTAGCTGATTTAACAGCCTGCTAGTCCGAGGGTTCACTAGTCCAAAAATTAATTAAGGTTTTAGCGTATTTCCTGAGGGTTCACTAGTCTGAATTTGAAAAAAAAAAGGTCTGCCAGTTTGAAAATATGGTTTGCTAGTCTGAATTTTAAAAAAGGTTTGCAAATCCAAAAATGAAATACTGTCCGCTAGTCTGAAATTTAAAAAGGTCCGCTAATCCTATTAAAGGTTCGCCAGTCAGAAAATGAAAAAGGGTTCACTATATTATGAAAATAAAATAAGTTCCCTGATCTGAAAAAGAAATAAGGTTCCGAAAATATGAAAGAGGTCTGCCCGTCCAAAAGAATATGGTTTGCTAATCAACAAAACTAATTATTTGTGGGACTAGCAGACCCTGTTTTATTTTCGGACTGACGAACCTAATTTTCATTTTCAGAGTGGCAAACCTTAATTCATTTTCGAACTAGCGAACCTTATTTCATTTCAGATTAGCAAACCCTTTTTCATTTTTGGACTGGCGAACTTTTGGACTAGCGGGCTGTAATCATGTTATGGGGCCCACCAAGATAGCAGCACTGACAGCGGAGAAAACAGAGAAATATAGATGAGTTGACACTAATGTATATAAACATGGGTAAGGAGCAGTCCACAGATATGCATGAGGGAACAACAAATGATTGCTGCACATTTCAATAGCCCTACTTGATTTGTCGTGAATTTTGAAAGCATGTGTCCTAAATAAAACCTGCGCACGCCTATTGCCAGGAAAGGAACAATAGATATGACTGTGCACATTGCCGGGCATGACAACGTCCTATGTCAACTCTTCATAGTTTGTGCGCATTGCATCGTGCAAACCCTCTATATTTAGAGTCTATTGTTATCCATTGATTGACATTGCTGATTTGTCTTTCACCACATACCAAAAGACATCTTTCAATGACAAGCAATTGGTATCAAAGGACCATGACAATGTTATTTGTTTTACCAGAAATGGATACATGCCAGAGAAACTCGTCTTTATTCCCTGAATATATCGGCAGAACTCATACGTATCCGAATTTGGATACCCACACACATTTCGTATCTAAATTGTGATACCCGTATCCGAATAAGGATATGGAGAGGTATCTGAATTCTGATATACTCCTGTCGTGGCGCAGGAAACAAATCGATAGCGCAAGCTTGCAAGTACATGTAGAACATCTTTCGTGCATTTATGATAAATGTATCTGTGGAAATTCCATTTTATCTGTGCAATTCCAGCGGAACAACTTCGAAACATGTCCTGATAGCTTTTTATCACTGAAGGCAAAATAATTTGGCCAATACTTTAATAGAATTTAGATGACAGATGATGATAATGTTATTGACTTTTATACATACCGGTATGGTGCGCGGCGAAGCTGAATATTTAGTTCATCTGATATCCCGTTTCAGCTGTTTTTATTCCTAATTCGGATACGGGTATCAGAATTGTGATACAGAGTATCCGAATTCGGATACGTATCCGAATTGTGAGTTCTGCCGAACTGATTTGATATTTGTCATAAAAAAGACATTTACACACCAAACTGACATCTATAGGACTTCAAACAATCAACTCCAATTCTAGCTGGAAATTCTTATTTTCATAATAATCACATAATAGTACAGGACTCAGTAGAGCAATTAAAGCAATACTATAAGATTTTGATCAAAATTAAATTTGAGTAAAAACAACCTTAAATGAAGGAATATGGCTATCGAAGATGTTTTACAAGTGTATTTAGGCAAAACTTTGTTTTGCCACTTAAAAGGATGCACAATGTTCACACATGTTTTCCTATGGAATTAAATTTTGGATCCCAAATTTAATTCAACAAATGACTGTAACAGAAAAAGTAAGCATCTTTAAGCCAATTGTTTCGAGGGTATTTATTAATATCTACCAAAAACAAACATGATATGCCAATAAAATCAAAATGTGTGACAAGGGGCGGTTATTTTTTTCGATTACGAGTTTATAAAAAAAGACGATAAATTTCCATCCTCAAGTTGGAATTATAATTATTGCGGATTAATTAATGTGGCAAAACCCTGTGTGACCACATCTCGTCGTTGTAAACATTAATGCGAAAAATCTGTCAACCATGATGGTGGCTTTATGTCAATGGATATGTTATTGTTAATATTATTGATTGAAAACCTTGTAAAATAAATAATGCAACGTTCAAAATTACAATAAATAATAATGGAGAATGTGCGTGTGACCCCAACTCGTAATCGTTTAAAAAAAAAGGATTGTAGTTAATGCGATATCGTCGTCCATCTGACCTCGGCCTTGTGTAATCACACTTCAAAAACTTAAAAACTTGGTTACAGGGTTGTAAAAATGTCTCAAAATTGGGGATGAATAGCCTCATACCCAAGAACAATTAACAAACAAAATACAATTCAAAGTTTTTAACTTTTCTGAAGGTTTTAGGTGCTGTGTTATTGTTAGAGCACCATATAAGTGCAGCTTATTATCAAAATTATCCTGATATCTGGTAATTGAGTGTTTTATTTTCTAACATATGAAGTGTAAATCATTCATAAATTTAATTTCTGAAATTTTGTCCAATGCCCCTTAAAAATATTGCAATGATTGAAAATTCTTTGCATTTCATTGCTTTCATAAATATTTTGATGAAGTAGCTCAAAATATAAACATGATTTACCCATCATAATTATTTCCACACTTGCATAATTAATATTAAAGCTTTTTGTATAATGCTTATAATTATTAATTATGCAAATATGTAACTTAGCTAGGCAGGTAAAATATATGCAAATATGAAAATATGTTTTAGCGTATAGAAACACATTGGCTGAGTTTTAGCCAAATTTCTGTACTGGGAGTACGTTTTGTCAATGTTACTCATTAATTCATCTATGTATTTGGTAAAAATGACATACCCCCGGTAATATATAAAAATAATATGTGATGGCTCACCTCGAAAAAGGGACACTTTGTGACAGAACACGTTTAAAAAACTGGTGAAATATGTACGCAGCCCCCCCCCCTGCAAAAAAAAGAAGAAAACTGAGAATATCTAACATACTTCTGTTGTAAAATTTTAAAATTTGAAGTCCCATCACAATGACATACATACAAATTACAAATTTTGAAAACTATGTTGGATTCAATAAGAACCATTTTTTTTTGATGCGTCACAAACACCATAGAATGTTACGTTTCTTTGCTTTATACCCTAGTCACATAAACTTGCGGTGAGGTTACGATGTGTTAACGGTGTCATACAGGGTAGAATTCAGCGCCGCTCAGACGCCGGAAGCATGCCGCAAGAATTTAATTCTGACTTAAAACCTTTCGGCTTGTATACAATGTCTGAAGTTATGGTCTAATAACAACCGGGCATTGCACGAGCTCAGAATCATTCACTGATATCATATACCAGCGTTGCGGCTTTCTTTGGATCAGCAGACATCGGTCACTGGTGGTTATGTGACCAGGGTGTTAACTTGAGTATGTGTATGGTGTTGCTTTATGATTGTACCAGGAGAAGCAAGTCTTTTCCTTTCAAGAATTTTTTTAACTTAAGATTTGATTTTTAAATAACACAGTAACCATAAATTAAATTTGGAAAAAATGTAAAAACAGACCTTTTTGGCAGGATTTTACAAAAAAGTACCAAATTACATCTACAATTGGCTATTATTGCTCAATAAATGACTGGTATAAAAGACATTTTTCATTTAGGGTCAAATTATGCAGGGTGAGTCAAAATGAAGTTGACCGTGATTCAAAACTGTATAACAAAAGAACTACATGTACTGATATTGAAAACAATTGTTAAGTACCTTGGAAATGTGCAGACTCTTCTGCTTCTTTTACAAAAAGAATAAAGGAAATCGATAATTTCTAAGAGAAGTTATGGCTGTTTTAGTAAAAAAACGATTTTACATGCTGTCCACGGAATAAATAAACAAACCAATTAAACTTGAAAAATGCATTCCTAGATTTTGCTTTCTAGATTCTTAAAAGCAAAATGTTTCGAAATTTTACCAAAGCACAATTTAGTTAGCTTTCCAATAAATTTTGGACCCTTTTTGGACTTTTTTGGACCTTAGGGGCCCAAATGTGTAAAAGACACGTTTTTGTCCTAACGTAACCTCACCATCATGTTCAGCATGCAAAACCGCTTCTTGAAATATGGATTTAATTACACGTTGCAGAGCAAAAACCATTACAGAGCAAAAACCATTTCTGAAAACGAAGTGTTGACAGGGCCCTTAAAGACCAGCATATCGTGGTGACAGATTTTCCCATGAATGACCAATCTCCATGATTCAATGATTAATTATCAGTCAAAGGAAGGGTAGGATATTCATAAACAGGTATTTACTCGGCTTAATCAAGTGTTTACTCAGCATTTTTTATTGGTTTTCTTATTTATTCCGTGGACAGCTTGAAAAATGCGTTTTTTTACTAAAACAAGCATAATTTCTCTTAGGAATTACCGTTTTCCTTCATTCTTCTTTTAAAAGAAGCAGAAGAGTCTGCACATTTCTAAGATGCTCAACAATTGTTTTAAATATCTTTAGTTCCTTTGTTATACAGTTTTGAATATGGGTCAACTTCATTTTGACTCACGCTGTAGTTCTTTTTGAGCTACCAAATATTTTGTGTAACAAGTCTTTGTTATCTTATAATAGTTATAATGGCTCACCCGAAAGGGGGGACTTTGCAGATGATATCATTTTGATTTTATCATTTCATCTATTATAGCATTTTCTAAGGGGAGACACATAAACTAATCGGCAATGTGGTTCAGATATCTGCACCAGTCGGAACAGTCTATTTCTCCACTTATCTTACACATATCGCTAATTTGTCTTATCCAGGCATTTGGTTGTGTGACTGTGTACTATATCTATGGTTTTAAAGCATCAAATTGAATATGTTCCAGCCAGATGCCCCAAATTTGACTTTCAAGCTGTTGCCAATTAGTTTACGTGTCTCCCCTAAGCTTTAAAATGACACCTTACTTGTTGAAATTGATCAAGGTGATCACATTTTACAACAGAAAATCTGGTGGGAATTCTTATTATTTTCTTTATTTTTGGCTGCCTATTTTCATCAGTTTCTCGAAAAGTGTTCTGTCGCAAAGTCCCCCTTTTCGGGTGAGTCATCACATATAATTCTAATGCATCTGATAATCACAGATTCTTGGTGTTGTAAATCGCCAAACATTTTCACCAAATACTCCTCAAGTCGTAATTGGTAGATGACTTTAAGCAGTGTAAACACAAACTGTAATCAATTTCATGTTCAGTATCTTCGCAATAACAACAAATTTAAAATCAACTCACTACAGCTGCGCGTTAAGGTGGTTCTTATTTTACAAAAGTCTGAAAAGTTAGGGTCTCACCCCTTTAATTTGTTCATTTGCATGAAAAACTTACCTTGTAAAATTTTCAGAAAAATTGAACAATATTTAGAGGTAGCTCAATGGCTTCGAAGTTAGACGCGTTTAACGATGACTCAGCAAAAAATGTGGTCGACAGTTATTTTCCAGTATTTCTATGGGTTGTGTTTTCAAACCGGAGTCTTTCTGAATGCTCAGTCTTTGTAAATGTATTAACAGTAAGTAGTTTAACATACTAATAACAACAGATGTCATTTACGTTCTTCTATTTTTGCTTTAAACTGAGCAAACATGGCACTTTGTACCGCGAGAACCCCTAAATCCTAATTGTGCGGCATTTTTGAACCCTTTTATGTTGGTATATTTTCAAAATGGAGTATTTCCTGATGCTAAATCTTTGGAAATAGAATAACAGTCACCAATTTAATACATAAATAGTAAATGATTTCTTGTAAGTATGTTAATTTTTGTTTAAAACTCCACAGAACATGGCTCTTTGTGCCATGAGTTGCTCCTGAACGCTGGTCGTCCGGCATTTTTAGAGCAAGTTTCTCTGTGTATTTTTTTATAAACAGAGCATCACCTGATGCTAAATCTTTGTAACTGAATTGGTATCAACTTGTTGAAGATAAAATAAACAAACCATGCCTTCTGTGCCCTTCCATTGTTGTTTTAAACTTAACCAAACATGGCACTTTGTACTGCGAAAAAACCCTAAAATCCTGTTTGTCCGGCATTTTGGAACTCTTTTTAGGTTGGTATATTTTCAAACTTGAGTATCACCTGATGCTCAATCTTTGGAAATGTAATTAAAGTCACCAATTTAATACATAAATATTAAAAGATTGCTTGTATTAAAGTATGTTCATTGTTGTTTAAAATTCCACAGAACATGGCTCTTTGTGGCACAAGTTGCTCCTGAATGCTGTTCATCAGGTACTATAAGAGCATATTTCGCTGGGACTTTTTTTCTAAACAGAGCATCACCTGATGCTAAATCTTTGCAACTCAAGTAACTGAATTGGCATAAACTTGTTGAACATACAAATAAACAAGCAATGCTTTCTATGATCTTCCATTATTGTTTTAAGTTTGACCAAACATGGAAGTTTGTGCTGCGAGAAGTAAATTTGTAAACATATTGTGGGATCGATGTTCATTCGAGTTTAGGACAACAATTAAGTACACAAATTATATTTTGTTTATTTATATGTTCAACTAGCTGATATCAATTCAATTACAAAGATTTAGCATCAGGGGATGCTCTGATTAGAAAAAAAATACATCGAGAAACTTGCTCTAAAAATGCCAAATGACCAGCATTCATTTAACTCATGGCACAAAGAGCCATGTTCTGTGGAATTTTAAAACAATGAACAATTTTACAAGAAATCTTTTACTATTTATGTATTAAATTGGTGACTGTAATTCTATTCCCAAAGATTGAGCATCAGGAAATACTATATTTTGAAAATATACCAACCTAAAAAGTGTTCCAAAATGCCGGACGAATTGGATTTAGGGTTTTTTCGCGGTATACAAAGTGCCATGTTTGGTTAAGTTTAAAACAACAATGGAAGGGCACAGAAGGCTTGGTTTGTTTATTTATATGTTCAACAATTTGATACCAATTCAGTTACAAAGATCTAGCATCAGGTGATGCTCTGCTTTAGAAAAAATACACCAAGAAACTTGCTCTAAAAATGCCGGACGACCAGCGTTCATTAGCGTAACTCGTGCCACAAAGAGCCATTTTCTGTGGAATTTTAACAACAATAAACATACTTACAAGAAATCTTTTACTATATATGTGTTAAATTGGTGACTGTAATTCTATTTCCAAAGATTGAGCATCAGGAAATACTCCATTTTGAAAATATACCAACCTAAAAGTTTTCCTAAATGCCGGACAATTAGGATTTAAGGGTTCTCGCGATACAAAGTACCATGTTTGCTTGAGTTGGAAATAATAATAGAAGAATATAAATGGCATCTGTTGTTATTAGTATGTTTAACTAGTTACTGTTAATACATTTACAAAGACTGAGCGATCAGAAAGACACTGTTTTGAAAACACAACCCATAGAAATACTGGAAAATAACTGTCGACCACATTTTTTGCTGAGTCATCGTTAAACGCATCTAACTTCAAGGCCATTGAGCTACCTCTAAATATTGTTCAATTTTTCTGAAAATTTTACAGGGTAAGTTTTTCATGCAAATGAACAAATGTAAGGGGTGAGACCCTAACTTTTCAGACTTTTGTAAAATAAGAACCACCTTACTGCGCGTGCCATCGCTGCACGTGCAACGTGTGTGACACACACTGTGCCAGTTGCAATTGTGCAATGTAAATGGACAGTGATGTATGAGGGTATAAACAGTCCAGCCTGTCAAATTGTGCGGGAGCGGGGAGCACCGCTCCCAGGAAGCAACAGAAGAAATTGTGTCTTCATAAGAAAAAATAAATACGAGCTGATTGAGGAAACTTTGAATTTCAAAAAATTGCTCCTGAGAAAAAAATAATAATTTGATGCCCTGATAAACACGCAATTCATTTTCCTGAAAGCGACTTCAGAATCCACTTCAGAATCGCTGTAGAGTAAACACCTACAAGTCGAATTAATTTATGCTACTCCAAAGTCGTCATTGGAAAAATTAATCGATTACGACTTTTGCCCTGTGTAAATCGGGGTAATAGATTCATATAATGTTCTCATCTCTACCATAAGCCATGATATTTTTTGATTGAACCAAGGAATTTTTATAGGGGAACCGATTTTCTCCGCCATCTTGTGTCGCTCATGGAGCAGAGTTATTGTTCTCTGATATACTCAGAGTTTGGTCCGATATCCAGGCAGATCATGTGAATCTTTATTTGGCGCATATACAGCGTGTACATATTATTTCACGCGCAAACCATGTCATTTCAAGTACCATGTGTTGCGACTTGCTCTGATCAAAGTGCAGCAATTTTCCCGCTAATCCGTGGCAAAGACTCTCGAAATGTGGCATGCGGAGCCGTAGAATGCCGGAGGTACAATAACTAACCCTCCATGAGCAACAATCCAAGATGGCTGCCGTCCCATGGGATTTACACGGCGGTGAAATCAAAATGGCGGCGAGTACTGGTTAGTATTTAAATTCCTTGGATTTAACACATCTTGTAGCTTTCAGAAGTGTTTTGAGTTAGTAGGTGATAATGCTTGTTGTAAGTCCTTGAATCTCATCCTTTCAAAATCTTATCAAGCTTCTTTTCAATAAACTCCCCTCTGAGATTGCGGACCATGAACCTCGCTGCCTGATGCTTAGCTTTCTTCTTGGTGTTAGCTTTTCCATATGTCTTGTACTCCCCAAGGTGACACTCTGCTCTGAAAGTCCAACTGTTGGTTCTCTTGATGTATTCTTCTAAGTACTGTGGGTGGAGAATCATAATGGGGGAACAGAGGTTGGTTAAGTTGGACATTAAAATAAATTTTAATTCTAGAATGATTTATCATGATTTCTATCTCTAACATAATACTGTCAATGAGATTTCAAGAGGTTTTCTATCTTTAATATTTTCAGTAGAAGTTATTTTCTGTCAATATTTAGAGTAAAGCAAGATGGGTAACAGCTAACAAAATAATGAAGCACGGGTAAAGCAAAATAAGCAATCACGAAACTAAGTAATATTGAGAACCACCTACTGCAACACCCCAAATTAGATACCCTTATAATATATTGTGAATTTTGACACCAACTCTGTGTTGCCAATCACACCATCTATTGGCTATTGTCGCAGTTTGTACCCATGAAGCATAACTGGATTTTGTATACCTAATCGCCTAATCACACAAAACATTAATAGCAAAGCAATTTTGCTTTGCCAATTGTAAATTGATAGAAAATGGCACATTATCTCATTACAGAAAAAAGCTCTAAAACCAGCAAATATTTTGGAACTTTTTGAATTAAACTGAAACTATTCCATAAAAAAATTGCTCTTAAAACCTGAAAATGCTTCATCAACGTATACACTATGGGTGTTTGTTGTATTACACTGCATAAAACTTTCAAAATATTTGAAAACTAACATTTTATAAATATGCATAAATATGAAAACGTTTATGTATGTTTTCTTGGTTTTAGGCATTCTGACATGTCAAGCTTTGAAGAAACTCTGGGTGTCATATGAATTTAAAGTGTCGTTTTAAGGTTGGCGTCAACCCATCATTTTTGGAACAGTTTTGGTCTGTAACTCAGCGAAGAAAAATTAAAATTAAACACGATGTTGATGTTGCACTATACTTTCATTAAGTGCTTGTTTGGGAAAAGTGTCTTGATTTTATGAATGGTGTTGGACAAAACAAGCAGAAAGCAAAAAATAAAGGGTTGGTATTTCTGTGATCTTTTTTATCGTCAATAGAAAAACGAGAGCATCCACGATGCATTGACTTCCTGGAATAAATTGGATTAGCTTAATTCTGTTTTGTCTTTTGTTGATCCAAAATGACCTTGGTTGACCTAATACCGACTCTCCTATCAATTTTATGATTTTGCCCACGAAAGAACTAACGTTTGAAATGCCTCGTTAACCCATCGTAAGACTAGAACCCATCGTTAGCTATACGACCACCTCTTGACCCCACGCAACGTTAACAAAGGGTTCAATTTTTTAATGCATAATTCATATATCTTACGATGCGGTGAACACTTACGAAGGGTTTCACGTCTTTGTGAAGTCTAGTTTTAGTTACGAACCCTTCGTTAGCTACGATACATCGTAATGTTAGTGAAAGCGACCCCTGAACATACCAGGACACTCCCTCAGAGTGGCAGGTATCCATACTCTCTAAATGTAAAAAGAATGAAAAAAACGAGTATTCACTCGAAAAAGAGTGAATACCACTCAAAAAAGCTGCATGCACTAGTCAATCCACTCCAAAAAGAGAGAAATCACCGAACTTTCACTCCAAAAGGTGTGAAAAAAGAGTGAGAGTGAACATCACTCGAAAATGTATTGTCCTTCATTTAACTCTTTGAAGAGTGGACTCTAACTCGCTGAGAGTGAACGTCACTCCTTTTTGAGTGAATATTTAGTAGAACGAGTAAAATGGTGAAATAATCACTCAAAAAGGAGTGACGTTCACTCTCAGGGAGTGAGTGTCCAGTCTTTAAAGAGTTAAATGGAGGACAATACATTTTCGAGTGGCGTTTGTACTCTCACTCTTTTTGGATTGAATGTTCAGTGATTTCTCTCTTTTTGGAGTGGATTGACTAGCGCATGCAGCTTTTTTGAGAGGTTTTCACTGTTTTTCGAGTGAATTGGGATTAACTCCTTTTTCACTCTTTACATTTAGAGAGTAGCACAGGTTTGAGTTAAGGTCATGACCTTTAATGGGCACAAATGACCTTTAAGTGTCCCAGGTCAAAGTTTTGAATGTTTCAGAGATTTGACAACATATGACCTTTACTGCCGCCCAAGACTCCTTAGAACACTCGGGCTAATTGCTATTATTAATGTCCAGGTTTAGTCCATCTTTTGGATACCATTATTTGGCCATGGGCTATAGGGCTTCATTTTTGAAAAATGCTGAAGAGTAAAGAATTACTCTCCTGAAAGGTTCAAGGAGAGTTATCAGGAGAGTGATTTAAGGTCACACCATTAGATATTAACTGGTTTTGGAAGTTTGAGGTGAGCTAAATATTGCTCTCCTAAGATGCCATTTAGGCAAGTAGAGGAAAGCAATCACTCTTAGCTTGCCTTAAAAATGAGTGCCTGGGCTATGTAGCCGGGGGAGGGGGGGGGGTGATCGTGTTCATGTATAATGTATATCTTGTAAATGCATGTATCCCCTCCCAAGGCTATGTTGCTCAAGAAAGAACAAAATACACTACTATTACTAACTTCTATTTTTGAAATTCAAAATGAGTCAAATTCAGCTGTTGACAGGTATGTGAGTGGCTTGAAAATCTGTAATTCCAACACCATAATTTGTGCGGATGGCATTAAAAATGCCAAAATTTTAATGACAGAATCTGATTTCAGATTAAAATCAGAATTCTTACAGCAGGATGTGTTGATGAGATTCTAGTATTAATTTAGCTATATTTATTTATAAGAAA
>JXSR01S003482.1:20193-34765 GCA_000969725.1 Ophiothrix spiculata
AAACAGAGGTAGCACAAAGCAGTGCTCACTCATTCATGAATTTGAATAGATCCAAATGTTTGCATTGACAACAGGAAACTAAAATACACCAAACAGAAAAACCACAGAGCTATAGCTCATTCTCAGGGGCCTCACATTAGACTTTTCTTCCAGAAAGTCTAAAAATCCAAATTAAGAATCTGTAGGGTTAAGACAATCAAACAATTTTCAGGCCTTGGTAACACCATAATTAAGGTCTCAATGTATTGAGCTATTATAACATTTGCCTACCGTTCAATGTTTTGCCCATGGGTATACAAGTATTGCTATAGTCAAAGCAGTGTACAGTAAACGTTGAGTCATAAAAAAATTTCTAAACCAACTTACCGTGAAATGCAGCTTCAAGTTGTGTTTTGCTGCATACATGTGGATGAGTTGAGTAGCCTTGCCGTCCACTTCAAGTCTCAGAGCTTCCAGGTCTAAAATAATGCACACATGAAGATTGGTTATTTTATTTGTTTTTCAGTGCATGACCACAATATGTGCCCATTCATCACAAAACTCTAGTAAAGTCAACATTTTTCTTTTTGAGCTTCAATACACACATAATTAAGTTGTATTCTGAAAAATTGTGATTTTGCAGATTTGAAATGTCCATGCCTTGTCTTAAACTCCTATTCATACACTCCGCATGTCACCTAGCCAATCAGAACGCAAGAATACACATATGTGGAGTGCAGTAGAAATTCACAATGCACTGCGCTTGTTGCGTTCCAGTTTGCATGGCGGGTGTTTAGTGCATATGATTGTTTCATTGTTTTTGTCGGGTGTTGATTTATTTAGTTTAGAAAAAAAATTGGACTTTGTTTGTTTGTTTGTTTGTTTGTTTACCTCGGTTGGTCCGTGACGGACACATGCCATTAGATCCATGATGAACTCATGGTCTCTTCCAAGCTCATACAAAAGTACCAACCTGGATAGCCAGAAATGGCTAATCTATGCATGCTGGCCAATGCATCTTTGAAAAGATGCTGAAAATAGAAAAGATAGCAAGAAAAAGAGAAAGAGAAAGATGGCCACTCCCAACACAATTGTACAATTTACTCTTAGCCCTTACTTCGTGAGAAAAGAAATCAGGAATTGGTCATATAAGGGCCTTATTTCTTTTCACAAAAGAATTAGATTAATAAATTTGCATTCCATTTTGCTCGAAAAATGAGACAAAATCAATGTAGTTGCAGTAAATTTTGACTGCTGTCCAATGCACTCAGCATTTATTAATCTATAATCAAAGCATGATGTTTCAAATAAACTCTAAAGTATCTGAAAACTAACATTTTATAAATGAAGTGGCATTGAAAATGTGCATTATCAATTTTAAGTATTCTGACACATCAAGCTCTGAAGAATCCTAATTCCACCTCGTGAGTGTTGAGGATTCGAAAACAAAGTGGTACTTTGAAGTTGATGATGTGTTCTTTTGATTCCATAATAAAACAAATTACCAGGGGCTGACTATACTGGAAAATTGTGGTGGATGGTCACATATACATTTGATGTCTAAATTTCTTGCAGTGCAATTGAATATCAGTATGCAAGAGTGACCCAAGTCCACACAGTATGTCTGATGTTTAAGTTATGTCAATTTGGCTGAATCCAATTGCCATATGAAACATGATTTTATGCTTTGCAGGGGGTTATTTTAGACAGTGGACTTGCATTCATATGTGCTTTATGCATTCAATTTTATGTAAAAAGGGGGTAAGATCCACCTGGATCTAATATTTTGTGCAGTTTATGCATCTGTGCTTATTTTCTGCTTGTCTGAGCCAAATTTCATTGAAAAAATCAGACGGAAAATACAGTATTTTCACATATTTGCTGCGGAACTATTCCTTCAATAGATTTTTCAACCGTCATTTTGAAATGAGAATAACAATTTTCAATTTGCGCATGTTTTCTAAGCAATATAGACAGAACCAACACCTAACACCAATTATCTTCCAATTTCAAGAGTAATTTTGACCGAGAACATGGTTTTGACTACTTATGATGCATTCAATAACACACAACATATGTATGCAAAACTGACTCAAACAACTTTTGAATACATATAGGACTTTTTGGGGCACTTGCCATGCGGATTTATTTTATTCCTTCACACACTTAGTAGCTGAAGTTATAAGAAAATCTCTCCTGTGTATAACTCATTTTTGAAAAAAGTGGGACTTGGGTCAGTCTTGCATTCTGGTATTCAATTTGCTCTGGTTAAAATAAATTATTTATCTAGTACTTTTCTCCAACACCTGCCTCAACGGCAGCTGTCAAGCATCATAAAACCAAGAGACAGAGTGGATATGGTCGCCAGTCTAAATAAGCTACTAGCCGAGTAGCGAAATGTTACTAAATGTGAGTATAACGTCATCTCACTTTTTCACTTGGATTTGTCAAAATAAATAAACTATAATTTACAAACAGTCCAGATGAACCTATTTACAGATAGAATTATCATATCTATCAAAACGCTTCTAACAATTAACTAAACTTACCAAGTTTCCGCTCTTCCTCGGATGACTTGTCAACAGACTGAAAGAGAAATTAGAAAATGGTTAACCCTGTACTATTATATGAACAACACGACAAGCAGGGATTTGATTCTTAAAATATTGATTATACATGTAGATGAGACTGCAAGAAATATAGAGAAGTTGGTGCTCTTCCCAATCGTGTTGTCATGCATGGAACAAAGTTATTGTACATCAATCCACATTTTTTATGAATCAGTCTCAGAATATAGATCCACAGAATATAGACCATGCACTTGATACAATGAAAACCAGTGCACAAAAAGCATGAATTTCAGATCAAATGGGGGAGGGTAATTGGGTATTTTAACTTGGTAACCACCCAAGTTCCAAAAAAATTTGAAACCTGGACAGGTCTTGAGACTTGCAATATACGGTATCAAAATTGACCTGGTATACTCTGCAAGTCACACAGTATCGAATTTGGCTTTTACTTCTCTGACAGGGTATCTCCCTATTAAGAATGCTTGAATTAATGACAATGGTGCCTTAAATTGCCAATAAAAGTTCTTCAAATACCTAGAAACACTTCCTCAAATTATTCAAATGGTGTACATCACATTTTACTCCATTTCTTGTAATAATTATTTCATCATATTTGCGTAGGGTCTTAAATACATTATTCATTTAAACAGGTATGGTCCCTTATATAGATAGGGTATCATTTCACCCATTTGTGCAAATTTTCTGCCTGAGATTTGGAACTTTGGTGGTTATCTGGGCACAAATATCAGTTACCTCCCCCCCCCCTCCAAAGAATGTATGTATAGTTCTGTTACATGCACAATATAATTTGATTTGAAATTTTTGCTACCTGTGCACAAATTGAATGGACCCCTGGCACCCAGTAATAGTGGATATTGTGATGAAAGAATGTATGAACATTGATTATAGGTTAATAAATGCGCATTTCATGTCGAGAGTGAAATGAGACAAAATCAATGCACACGCATTTTGATGCGTCCAATTCACGAGGGGCGGAGTGCATTGGATAGTAATCAAAATTTACCGCAAGTGCATTGATTTTGTCTCATTTCATTAGCGATATAATGGAATGCAAATTTATTTAATCTAATTTATACACAACAGAAAAATAATATTGTATCTTTTGTGAAAAATAAGGCCTTTATATGACCATCAAAGTCCAAAACTTCTATAAACTTAATAATTCATCACCCAACAAAAACAATGAAACATTCATACGCTCTAAATGCCTGCCACGCAAACCGGAACGCAACAAGTGCAGTGCATTGTGAAGCTTCACTGCACTCCGCCTACTTTATTTCTGATTGGCTAGGTGACACAAGGACTGTATGAATTAGGTTTTATAGGCACATGATGTAAATCCGTTTACTTGACATACATGTCAAACAGGATGTGTTCAGTATGTATTTCACGTGTAAATTTAAACCGTGTGCTTTTCAGGCTTTTTATGTTGCAACCTTTTATGGCTGGTTTCTATTGTTCTGTACAAAGGCAACTGCCCAGAACCGGCAAATAACCAATAGGTAAGTATTGAAGTGGCCCTAAGTGACAATTATTGCATGTGCAATTTATGAGAGTACACAACTTTTCATGTCTAAAGGTAAGTAGTGAGTATCATTGACTGAAAATGGTATTGCTTACTTTCAGATGTCATTTACTTGTCGCAACTTGTGTATAAGCGGTGGCTGCGCTCAGATTGCCATGTTTGTGCACATAATTTATTTGAAACAATTATAGACCAATTCCTCAAGCATTTACTGTATTGATTGCCAAGATTGCACTCTACATTGAGAAAACCACAATTATCATTATTCCCAGGACACATAAATGAGACAAATATGCATTTGCCTGTATTCACAAAAGGGAATAACTTCAGAACATAGAACATTGGAATTATCTTAAAAATATGTATTTCAAACACAGCTATATTTTGGCCATACTGTCAGGGGAAGCAGAAGTCCCTTAGCCCTCAACATCGTGGAAGGGAAAGCTGGTGGTAAAAGAGAGCCTAGAAGACAGAAAAGGAAGTGGTTTGACAACATCAGAGAGTGGACAAAGCCTCAGCCAGAAACTGATGTTGGCAAACAAGTAACAGCTATATGTTGGTTGTTATTATACCTTTGTATGTTCATCTTTGGTCTTTGGAAAGGACTCTAATGTTTTTCGTAATGTGGCTATACCACTATCATCAGCTGCATTAGTAAGAGTTCTTTGTTCTGTTTTATCTTCTACTTCTATCATGTGACTAGTCTTATGATCAGTCATATCATCAGTCACATGATCTATCACATGATCATTTCCTTCTGTAGCTTCAGTTAAATCATGTCCGGGTTCACTAACATCATCATCGTCAGTAATAAAACTCAAGATGGCGTTAAGCCTATTGGGATTAACAACATCCGAGTGAAACAGCAATGGAATTCCCCATATATGTCCTGATTCTATTGATGTTTTCACTGAAGGTGTAGTAAAATCAGTCCTTGACATTTTATCAAGAGAAATTCTTGCTTTGTCTCTGATGTGATCAATCAGTTTTTGTTTCACATTTTTGCTTGCATTCAGATGCGTTTCAAATGGGTTTTCTATGTACAGACTGAACTGATCAGTGTCTGGGTTTTCAAACCAGTCACCACGCCGTATCGACAAGGCTCGATTTGAAAAGTCAAATGTAGCACAAAAATGGAAGAATTCTTGCAGGAGATTTTCTGGAACAAGAGTAAACAATTTGTTAAACAAAGCATAGAACCTATTAAAGCAACATATTTTCCAACTAATTTAATCACTTTTTCCTTGAATAGTAAAGGCGGCATAGTAATTCACTTGCATATTTTTGCATACATTAATTTTCGAACATTGTAAATTTTAATTTTTTTTTACGCACATGAAAAACGGTACATACACATTATTATTTGTGGTGCAAATTGAAATAGTATTGAAATTTGAGAGGAGGCAACTAATTTATAATTTAAGAACATCCATTGTGGCTCTCCACATGGACAAATCAATCTGTACTTCGCACATCTAGATGCATGTAGATTAAACTGGACTACAGCGAATGATCACACAAGCGTAACTGACTGTGCATGTACATATGCGTAGTTGCACTATTTCCACGCACACACACGTATGCGTACCTGGAGTAAAGTCAGATTGACGCGCGACCGTGTGAACATAATTTGCACTTCGGAAATGTACATTTATCAAGATGCATCTACTGCTACAGTTGACGCTTCCGTGTGGAGAGCCCAAATGTCTTTTCCAAATTGGTCCAACATGATTGGTAAAATATAATCTTGAAAGATACAATGAACCTTTATGAAGCAAACTTGATTATTATTTTACAAGGATATTATCAGATTGATTTAGAGCCATTGATACTGAGCAGAGGTACCAGATTTGGCACAATGATGATAAATCCAGCATGGGGATCAATTAGAGGGAGTTGGATTTTTGCTTAAAGAACATTACATCTTGTCAAAATGTGTGAATATTGAAATCATGCACGTATTCTCTGCGCTTAGGTTTGCAAACTGTTCGCATATTGTAGTATTTGCACAGTTTTCCCCTCAACAAATAACAGACTCTGTATGTGTACTCAAAGTGGATCTGAATATCCCCAATTTGAGCTGACAATGCCATTACACTACACGGAAGTCCGGTATCTGCCCCCTATATCTATGATACAAACTCAGAACTTACTCACTGATGCTATGAACAGCTATCAGTGTTCAGATCAAAACACTTACTTCTATGTGATCGCAGCCTAAGAGACTAATAATGATTGATTAGGATTGATTAAAACCAAATCACTGTGTATTAATATTTGTGTACCTGAATCGTTCATGATTTTGGTATTATTTTTGGCTAACTTTGTTGCTACCACATAGACAAACATTGTAACACAAGTTTTATTTGAATATTCAACAAGATTGGGTATGTGGTTTACTTCCCCGTATGGTCATATTGGTTTATGTGTATTAATCGGCTGCTTGCTGCATACTTTTTGGTTTATAGAGTATACACATAATACAGCTAATTATATCCAAAGCACATTTACTTACCTACAGATTGCACATTAGTTGATTTGGGAACTTTACTTAAATCTCCAACAATGGTTGTGTCTATTCCATTCACTTTACGCTTATCTTCTCTTCCTATATGAAAACAAGAGATTTGTCATTCAAAACTTAAAATGTACAACTTAAATGGACATTCTTCACACTTGGTCATATTGTGGTTCCAGGCTTAATTATGACAGTTTTTGAAAATTCAAAATGGAAAACTAAAGAATTTCCTATTAGAAGCTTGAGACTATAAACTGTTTTTTGTATGTTACCTAAAATCAAAATTTCTGACGTACAAATCACTTCCTGATTCTTGACCATTAAAGAACATTAAGCATTTTGTAAACGTAACCTTGTAAATCAAGTAACTTGGAAAGAAAAAGGTTTTATTTTATGACCACATTGGTGATATAGAAAAGAATTACATTAGCAAGGGGGAATGTCAAACAGTTACAATATAATCATGGAGACACTTGTAGTCAGGACTGGATATTTTGCTCACAAGAATAAAAACACTGAGCCAAGACACTGACAAGGAATGCATTTCCTCAAAGAGCCTCATCAATCAGGGAGAATGGCTAAATCTAATAGTCTACTGCATCTGGCAGTGCAGCTGTGTGTGTGGCTTAATTCAGCCTAAGGTTAGCTGCATTAAAATCATTTGACCCCAAACACAAAGTTGCTTTTCATACACACAAAGTATGTCTTCATTAGTATCTTCTCAGAAAAAATAGCTAAAATCTGACCAATTTTTAGTCAAAATGCAGCTGAACCCAGTCGGTAGATGCAGCTTCATTCAGTTGCATGCAGCCTCACGATTTCTTTTGACTCCAAACCAAATTTTATAGGGGAATCTTGATACGCCACCATCTTGTGTCGCTCATGGAGCAGAGTTATTGTACCTCTGCATATATTTGGAGTTACCCGATATCCAGACATCAGACGCATAAATCTTCACTTGACGCATATACAGCGTGTGCATTTTGTTTTACGCCCAAACCGTGTCTGCGATACATATATAGCATGTATTGTGACTTGCTCTGATCAAAGTACCCCAATGTTCCCACTAATCCGTTGCGAAGACTCTTGAAGTGTGGCCCGCGGAGCCGTAAAATACTGGAACAATAACTCACCCTCCATGAGCGACAATCCAAGATGGCTGCCATCCCATACATAGGATTTACATGGCGGTGAAATCAAAATGGCAGCGAGTGCCGATTCCCCTTTTTAAAATCCTTGCTCCAAACACATTGCTTTGCATACACACTAAGTTATTCCTAATCACTTCACTACTCAAACTATCTATTTTCAAAAATGGGCAACTTTGAAATAAGATCCTTAATTAAGGTACATGCTTTTTCTTTTGCTAAACTAGAATGAAAATACTGTCAAAATTTACATACAAAGAATAAAGTTATTCCATGAACTAATTTTTCCAGGGTTTACAAAATCCAAATTAGTTCAAGACAGTGGACTATCTCTATTCCAAGAATGACTAATCCAGGAATAAAGTTATTCCTGGAATGACTTTTGTGAATGTGGGCCATAGACCTAAAAAAATACATCCTTGTCCTCTACTAACCTGCAATACTAGAAAGATAATCTAATGAAGGTACAACAGCAGGTGTTCTTGTTTGCAAGAAGAATATGACGAGTAATGTGAGAGGGAAATTGGTAATCCAGTAGCCAGGTGCTGTATGCGTGATCTTATGGACTCTAGCCCAATGTCTGACCATGAAGACTAGCTGTGGGACTCTGATGTCCAGATTGCAATATACATAGAGGAGCTCGCTACTTGTAAGACCCAACCTGGTAAAAAGGGAAAAAACATGAAATTATAGTAATCTAGTAGTCTAGTAGTCTAGTGCTGTATGCATGATCTTATGGACTCTAGCCCAATGTCTGACCATGAAGACTAGCTGGGGGACTCTGATGTCCAGATTGCAATATACATAGAGGAGCTCGCTGCTTGTAAGACCCAACCTGGTAAAAAGGAAAAAAACATGAAATTAGTAATCTAGTAGTCTAGTGCTGTATGTGTGATCGTATGGACTCCATGAGATATATAACAAACACAAACCTGGACCAATATATAGTATAATACATTACCAATTTGTATTTGCTGTGAGAAGCAGGATGAAAAACAGAACGGGAAAAAATAATCTAAAACTAAAAAATATATTGGCCATGAAATGGCCTTTACTACATGTTATGCCAAAACATCTAGATCATTTTTTCCTCAACCTTTCCATTCAGAATTTTCCTCATGATGCTCTAATTCACAAAAATGGTTATGCATGTTTTGGTCTCGAGCAAATTCTGTATAAGATCAAAATAAACCAAATACTGGAAATTAAATATAACACTTGCGACTACGTTGCGTCTGGTACCACCAGTCTTTGTCCAGCTACTGATTAATCATGTGACAGACAGTGAGGAATCATTATTATGACCTCATTCCATGCAACGTAACCATAAGTGTTTTATTTTACTTCAAGTATTCGATTTATTTTGATCTTATTTTGAAACTCAACTAGATGACTAATCTTCACCAATTCACATTTTGTATACATTACCTATTATCTGCTGTCATGTCACACGACAAGCCTGTTGCCATATGTTGAAATTTAACAAGTGGACAATGGGCATGGAGGATATCGAAGACACCATAGCAATGAGGTATATTACGTCTGAGATACGAGGATAGAGTTTGTAAGGTGATTTGAGTTCCGGCACGTTCTGATGACATGGCTTTCTGGCTGTAGCTTAAGTCATATGAGTTGCTTCTCTTCTGGAAATAACAAAATATTTGAGAAACCATTATGGGTAGCATAATATTATCAGCAGAAACAACAGAAGTTCCAGGGCTACAATTTAGATGTGACTGAGAACCCACTCTTGCAAAGATTCAGGACAAAAGCACAAGATTCCAGTTGAATTCTTGTAGAATACTTCACACATATACAGGATATATGAGAGTCCAAAGACTCTCGCAAAATCTATTAGGGAGAATCAAAATAAATATACTCTTGTAACCAGTGTGAAATTGGCACAACAGGTTTCTCAAAATGTTTTTTTCTCAATTCAATAGCCAATTTTCTTCTTAAGGCTACAGTCCCTAAAAACATCTCGTTCGGCTGAATGTCATGTTTACTGCAAGTTTTTACCTACTTACACCTATCAGAATATCACAATTTTTGGCGTACATATTGAATGGAGTCTCTAGTTTATACATGGAACTTTACTAGTGATTTCACGTCCATTATAAAGGTCAAAATGATGCCTAAAGACTACTTCGAAAAAGTTTACCCTTTTTCGCCGAAACTTCATAATTTCATGATGTTCGAACAATTCGACTGGTTTCAAATTTTGACAGATTGTAGGCTTGATACTTCTTATTGAATTACAAACAATATTTTATAAATATACTGAGTTGATTTTGAATGATAATGTACCAAACCCGGGTTGTTTTGCCCGAAAATCCGGACGTGAATTACGACTCTGAGTTTGCCGTGTTTGAGCTGTGAATTCTCTGTTTTAAGTATCTACATTATCTACATTTTGTCTGATATACGCATTCGCATAATTTACTTACAAATTGAGCATTCCAATGAGGCAAAAATTGCAATTTTTATGTAAACAAAAGAAAAATACGGCATTCTAATGTTTATGTTTTAGATTTTAATCCACTATCTCAACGCTGCCTTGATAGCTCAGCGGTAGATCTCTCGCTTCCTAATGCATGACTAACCCCCGCCATAATCCATGGTTCGAGTCCCCGCAAAGGCAGTGGAAACTATTTCTCCTTTCATGATTGAAAAAAAGTTAGGATTCACATTTTCCTGAGCACAACAGAATTCCTGAGCATTCCTCGTACCCTTAAACTGTTGATTTTGTCATAAGAACCTATATGGAATCTCAAAAACCACGGAGAAAACACTAATTGTAACCCTTTTCAAATTTTTAATCCTGTAAGCGCGATCAATTTTCAGTTCAAAACAATGAAACCAATGCCTAAAAAAAGAATTTATAAGAAATAATTAATTTCACTACAAGTGCAATTTCTATATATGTGCATTGAGTTAAAAGAGGAAAGAGAGAGATTATCTTAGACTGGTATTAAGGTCACTTCAAAGTACTTGTCACCTTGTCCTATTCAACTGGGGGCAGATGACCACTTTACAGTTCAGAGCTGTTGCAGTGCAACTTTGCATAATTGCCCAACGGATTTCAATCAAACTTTTCACAACATAGGCCTAATGTTAGTGATGCACCAAATGGCTATGAAAAGTGTGATTGAATTTGAATTTGGTCAGGAAAATCAAATTCAATCAATTTTTTCTCAACAGTCGCCTAAGGTTAGCAATACACCAATTGGCTGTGAAAAGTGTGATTGAATTTGATTTTGGTCAGAAAAATCAAATTCAATCAATTTTTTCACAACATTCACCTAAGGTTATAACTGGTTGTGAAAAGTGTGACTGAATTTGAATTTGGTCTGGAAAATCAAATTCAATCAAACTTTTTCCAACATAGGCATAAGGTTAGCGATACACCAACTGGTTGTGGAAATGTTTAATCAAATTTAAATTTGGTCAGGAAAATCAAATTCAATCAATTTGTTCACAACATAGGCCTAAGGTTAGCGATACACCAACTGGTTGTGAAAAGTATGAATTTGGTCAGGAAAATCAAATTCAATCAAATTTTTCACAACATAAGGCCTTAGATTAGCTATACACCAAATGGTTGTGAAAAGTGTGATTGAATTTTGAATTTTTCAGGAAAATCAAATTCAATCAAACCTTTTTCAACATATTTTTAAGGCTTAAGGTTAGCGATACACCAACTGGTTGTGTAAAGTGTGATTGAATTTGAATTTGGTCAGGAAAATCAAATTCAAGAGATACACCAATCTTATCTCAAAGGTTTTCAAACACTCAGTGAAACCAAACCAGCTTAACTTACTTCTAACATTCTCAAAATGGCGGTTCAACCGGAATAACAATAGCCAACCACCAAGAACCGGCAGACAACCACCGGTTGAGTTTTGAAGCCGCCCCTTACCTTCTTGACAGGTACAATCCCTCTAGGCAGCCCGCGGTCTACATACATATCGACATCACAGTTTCTCTTGCCAAACCCATTGACTGATGACCCAAATGGGTAAATGTGGCATTCAGGAAGCAGGTTTTGGAAGGCATTCTCTAGAAGCATACAAAGGAGAAACCGCAGCCTGATCTCTGGCTCTTGTAGCCTTTGGTTTTCATGGAAGATTTGCAACTGTTCAGATATCTGAGATTAAATAGATGAAATTAAAAACAATATCAAAACTTTGATGACTGTACAAAATCATTTTACAGAACTGTTTCATTATAAAAGGGTCATAGCCCTCACTCATCAGAAACATATATGTTTCTGATGAGTGAGGGCTATGACCCTTTAGTTTAGCTCCCTTTATGGTTGATCACTTTATCATTTCAATGGTTTCAACCTTTCTTGAATGATTCTGTTTTAGATGTTTTCATATATTATAATTATTGGTTTAATCAAAATAGGAAAAGATTAAAGCTAGCTAGTTTACTGAGATGGCATGACTATGAAGAGCTTGTGGTGTATTTGCTAAATATTTTGGTCTTATAACCAAAGCCTGGTTTGATAACTTTGCAAATATTAAACATGGCTAGTTGGAAACATTGAGATACTACAAGATGTTAACTGGTTTTGTCGACAAATGAGATTTCATGGCGACATGTAGAAATATGCTTTATGTCAACGAAAATAGCAACATAAGGCATGTTGACAGAAACCTTATAAAATGCACACGAAAAATTGGCTACATTTTTATGTCATGAAATTGATGTGCTTTGCTGCATTTCAAAGCCATTAATCATATCAATTCGGATACGTATCTGAATTAAGATACTCTGTATCAAAATTCTGATACCCGTATCAGAATTTGGATTAAAAACAGCTGAAACGGGATATTACCTGAAATTAATATTCAGCTTCACCGCGCACCATACCGGTATGTATAAAAGTCAATAACATTATCATCATTTGTCATCTAAATTCTAAGAAAGTTTTGGCCAAATTATTTTGCCTTCTGTGATAAGGAACTAACAGGACATGTTTCGAAGCTGGCCCGCTGGAATTGCACAGATGGAAATGACATTTACACAGATACATTTATCATAAATGCAAAAAAGATGTTCTACATGTACTTGCCAGCTTGCGCTATCAATTTGTTTTATGTGCCTCGACAGGCGTATCAGAATTCCGATACCCCTCCATATCCTAATTCTGATACGGGTATCACAATTTGGATACAAAATGTACGTGGGTATCCAAATTCAGATACGTATCCGAAATTGTGAGTTCCGCCGAACTGATATACTATTAAACCAGAAAACAATTCAAAAATAAAAGTATACTTTTACTTACACTGTCAGCTTGATTTAATTTCTCCATCAATTCTGTATCGGACACAGCCTTATTTATCTCTGGCCAGCTAGTATCATGGATATTACTGTTGACATTGCCAAGGTCTTTTGTTGTGTGTTTGAAATAATGCCTATCCTGTGTCTTCTTTTTGAGTTTGAGTAGTGAATTTTCTTCTCTAAATTCTATCAGTGCATAGTGTGAGTTACCCTGTGATTGAAAGAAAACAGGAATATGATAAATTATTTAATATTGTTAGGATAAAAAACAAGTTCTGGTTATATAGGCTATTGTGGGCCTAGACCCCATTTCAATCACAATCTCTAATTCACAAGCCCTATTTTTGAGGGGGGGGGGGGGTTCAGGTCACAAGCCCCTTTTTTGAAATTTTGTTCGGATGACAACCATTTCAATCAAAATTTTAGCATTCAGAGTTCAAATTGACCACCAAAAATAAATTCTCAAGGGTCATTTTTGGTCATTTATTTTTAATTCAGTGCTCTAGACCGGAGTCAATCAAGGATGCACATCCCTAACAAAACCAAAGTTTAGTGTCCCCACCCTGGGCTTGAATGCCAGAGGCTGCTGACTGCATCTGGATTCTAACCATCATAAGAACACAATCCTTCAAGACTTGGTGTTATAGTTTCAAGATAAATAATTCATTTCAAACATCTTTTAAAGTCATGTGGGGTACAAGATGAATGTTTTAGTTGGTGTAGCAGGCCAATCAACGATGGGGGACTGGCGGGTGGGGTCAGAACTGCATGACTTGTTTTGATTGTGTATAAGCAGATACATGTGGCCTGCCTACTACTGGCAACCCTACAGGCAAGTCTGAACAAAAGAGCTTTAGGTCATCAGATTACATGTAAGTTTAAATTCATTTCAGGTGGAATGAAATCAACTTGTTTCAGGTCCTTTACTAACATGTCATAGGCTGTGCATGTATGGTATCTCAAATACAAAGTTATAAACTATACAAACATTAGAAATTCTCAATTGACACCTGTATAAATGATTACAATTCTTACCTTCTGTGAATGTGGGAAGCAATTAGCAACACTGCCCGCTTCTTGTGACATATACTGCAACACCTGATCCAGACTGGCACCTGACGGGACCTTGACCAATAAGCTATGTGCAGCCTGGTCAAGGCGTGATTCCATCATGTCTACGTATGCATCAGGCTTGGACTGGTCAAACTGGTTGGAGATGCCATTTCCACCTTAAAAATAATGAATTGTTGTGTAGTGTGATTTTATTAAAAGTTTACCCAATCAATACAAAGAACCAAACCAACATTTCATCATTTGACCATATGTGATGGCTCACTCGAAAGGGGGGACTTTGAATATAGTATCAATTTTGATTTTATCATTTAGCAAGGTGTCATTTTAAAGCTTTAAATCTCAATTTTTAAATGAGACCAAAAAATCCATTTTGATTTTTAGACCCTGAAGTCTATGCACTTCATTCTTATACTCTGTCCATCTGTTATGATGCCCCCATACAGTG
>JXSR01S003482.1:67756-91867 GCA_000969725.1 Ophiothrix spiculata
GTGTGCAGATGCCCTCTGTATTTTTTTTAGGGGGGAGGAGAGGTTTTTCCATGGGGATGCAGCTGTACCAAACAAACATTTCATGGGCCCCCTGCAGGGGCTATGGCCCTAGCCAACATCCCAAGGCCTTTGCTTGTTTTGACTAAATATGGATTTTTTCTCCTGCACTCATTGGCATTCTTGAGTAAATGGGTATGTAAAATTTTACCCTATGAAATGGCTTCTCCTGTGGTTCAAGTTGTGTAGAAGCCCTCTGGAACCCGACCGAATGGCTGAGGTTCAATTCTCTTTATATCAAGAGAAAACCAGTGGTTAATTTCATGAAATTAGTGAAAAATAATGTGTTATTAGTACTGAATTGAAATACATTTTACCCCTGGAAATGGCCTCTCCTGTGGTCCAGGATGTGCAAATGCCTTCTGGCTTCGAGGGGCTTCGCCCCCTCGACCCCCACCAGGTGCCTTGCCCCTGGACCCCACCAGGAGCCCTTGGAACGAACCTCTGCTCGCTACGCTCACTACGCTTCTCTTAATGTGTCCCGTTTTCAGATTTACAAAGGTTGGCAAGCCTGCTAAAGGTTTGTTTGGTATAATAATTAGGTGAAGCCAATGGATCTAGTGTACTGAGTACATCAACTTTTTGTGCTGTGGTAAGTCCTTGAAAATCATGCTTTTGGACCTTGAAAAGTCCTTGAATTTTAAAGGCTCCAAGGTGTACGAACCCTGTTTATAGTATTGCTTTAAAGTTGGGACGTTGTTCTTTGCGTGTCAGGAATTTTGAGTATGTGTCGTGTTGATTTAGGCCTATAGTAATGACTAAGGAACAGTAGATAATCACTAAGCATCAAACTTTCTAAAATTAGAATTTTATTCAATCCTCAACCCTTGTCCTCCGGCCTGAGCTATTTTTTGTTACATGAACTCCGAACCCCCTCCCTTGATTTTCTATGCGAAGCGATGCATACCCTTATATTTGCTACCAGTGTATAGATATGGACCTTCTCTATCTATTTATATCAAAATTCAGTCTGCCCTCACAAATATTAGATAATTGAAAATGTACAGGGAAAATAGCCAAAGTCAATTTTTGTTTAAAAAATCGTCCAAACTTGCTATTTTTGCAGGTTTTTTTGCTGAATAAGTAAGAAAATGATGATTCTCAACTACACAGCAAGTTTGACGGCACGCATATAATTAAAGAATCATGGGATCCACTAACCCCTCTACCACAATCTTTGATGACTCCCCATACCTAAACGACGCCCCCTAAATTCACCCCCACATACGTCAAAAGGTGCATAAAGAATGTTAAAACATTGAAGCATTTGACAAAGTTTACTCCACAAAAAGGCTGTTTTAGAAAAATCAAGGGAAGGGGTTGCACCCTTCAGAGGATGAGGGTTAAGTTTGGATGACTGAGTATGTGGCTTTTATATTGAAAATATAATGTGGATATACCTCCCATTCAAGGTCATAGAAATAGGGATCAAATTGACATTAATTTGTTTTCATTTTCTTTACAGGGTATTAAACAAAGAGCGGAACGAGTCAAGAATTTTGCCAAATCCAAAATAAGCATGCGTAAAATCCACAAATATGAGCCAGAATATGACAACGGTGAATTTGCCTGGAAAGCACAGCAAATATTTATTGATGCACACAATGCGTTTCAATTGTGAGTACTATTAGCACTTCTATAATAGGCCAAACAATAATTTATTGGACAGTGCAAACAGAAATCCAGAATACAGGGCCCCATTCTTTGTAAATACAACCCCTGCATGGATTTTTGTTTAAATTGTTCAATAGATATTTATTTTGTTGCCTAGTAAGGGAACGTTACAGGGTTCACAGCATGGTCAGGGATATCAGAGATAATTATTTTACTTTTTTCCAGTCAATTTGATAAAAAATGCTTCAAGTCAGGAAAAGTCAGGGAATTTTGATTGACCGAAAGGTCGAAAGAAGTCAGTTAGACTCAATTTCCCTGGTGTGTCAGGTCTCTGTTCTTCTACGTTGACATGCGTGATCATAGGATTTGAAAAGTAACATGTTTTTGCATTTTTAGCAAAAACCTTTATCATGGGAATTCATTAGGGAAAAGTCAGGTAATTTTGTTTTCTTAAATGCTGGGAACCCTATGTTATGTTTTTCTCCTTTTTTGCTATTTGTAAATGACTTATATCACTTGATTGACATGAATTCTTGAATCATGCTGGTCAAAAGCCCAATTAGTATCGTCGGTCGCATCACATACCGGTCTATATAGCGAAACACGTATTTCAAGATTTCAAGTCACATTTGAAATTCTTTCCGATGAAATTCAACTCAAGATCCTTTTTGAAGTGAAAAAATGTCATGAATTTTGTTGAATTATATTCAAAACATTTCATTTTTTCAAGTTAATACAACATTTACCAGAATATAATATGTTAATATTATTTATTTTGATGTTAAAGTTATAGATCAGTATGTGAAAACTGTTAGTTTTACTTTAACGGCATAATGATATAGGAAATTTACATGTAAATGTCTATATAGATCGGTATGTGATGCGCTTTCATACGGCGAATGTCATATAGAACGCACTATATGTGATGTGCTTGTTTGTTTTATATAATGATTACAGTGATTTGAGCCATGCAATAGTTTGTACTATTGCACGGTATGAAACAAACAGGTGTGATATCATGATATAAAACAAATATTGAATGCCTATGCACGTGCAATAGTACAAAATATATCATTCGGTCAAATTTGGACTGATCCATTCCACTCTGCTACGCCTCGTGAAATAGAAAAGTCCAAATTTGACCTCATGATATATTTTGTACTATTGCACTCTCAGGCATTAAATATTTGTATAATATAGACCGGTATGTGACGCGCTTTATTCCTATTGAAACGTATGTAATTTTTGCATATAGACCAGTATGTGAAACGCTAAATTTCAAAAAAATGCTAATAGACCAAAATTAATTAATTGTATCTTGTTTTTGGAAAAAAATAGGTCTGTAACTTGGTAGACTTAATGAAATCATCAATAAATTAATCCATGCAAATTTTCTCAAAAAAGTCAAAAATGTCATATGTTGCACACCACAATAGGGCTTCCCATTGACTTACTGTACAAAATGGCTTCCTAAAAACACCCGAGAACTCAATAATAAAGCAACTGGTTGCTTCAACACTGCCTTTTCTCAGATGATTATGATCTCTTCTAACACAAAATGATGATAAAAGTACACCTTCAAGGCAAAATTTTCGAGAAACTGGACGCTGAAGTATAACGCCCCCTATCACCGACAGCCGAATTTTGTATTTCCAGAATCAAGCGCAAATTAAGGAAAACTCTTTAAATTTTACCAAATTAATCTGGAGATCAAAAATGGCATCAGATCATCTTTAAATAAACCTAACTTTATAATTAGAACAAAATATTGACCAAACATATTGCCCTTCTATACGTTTTGAACTCCTGTTTTTAGAAGGGCAGTCAATTTTGCTGATTTTAGAAATCCCTGATTGCGAGTGCTAATTATTTAGTGTTGTGTGCCCATATAGACCGGTATGAGATGCGACCGACGGTATATAGGTCTTAAAATAATAACCTTGATTGGGTCTTCCAAGCATTATCATACAAAGCTGGCTATGCATGATGTGCTCTGGTGTGTGCATGCTAAAGTCAGACACGCAACTTTATCATCAAACCAAGTTTACAGATATTACCAACTTGGCAAATCTATATCACATGGTTGACTTTTGTCTTTTATGAAGACAATTAATTTTTTTTTCAGAGTATGTATATTTTTCTTTTTATACCACTAATATCTGTGTCTACCAAGTGATAGATTTGTTTCCCCCTTGTTTATTCTTATGCAATACTGAAGATTATAGTTGGTTTCTGTATCAGATATTTCTCTGTATTGCATGAAAAATGGCAAGGGATGATATTTAGTGCCAATCATTCTGTCAAAGTTTTGGGCCAGAAGCATATGCATGATGGAGTATTTTGAGAGTAAAAATGTGTACCTCAAAGACACTTAGGTGCTGGAGCAGAATTAGGCTACAACTTTGTGTGGAAGGCTACAACCTTGCGACAGGTTTCATTTTTAAGATGGTCAGTATAGGCTTGATTATGCACCTCTCTTGTGAAATATTCAGTACTTGTTTTAGAAATATCAAGAGGTGCATAATTAAACCAACAGTGGCCATCTTGAAAAAAATTGAATCTTTGACCATGTTGCGGCTGGCAGCATAAAACAAAGTTGTGGCCTAATTTTGCCAAGTTAACTGCTCAAGTCATTTATAGGTTTTCAGTGTACACGTTTACATTTTCCTGTGTGATAATCAAGACTTGTGTAAACATATAATATTAAAACTGTATGAATGGCAATTTAATTGTCAAACTCTATAAATAATCATTTCTATCACAGGGTTCACAGCATTTCAAGAAAACAAACACTGCAAAGTGTAAGTTCCTCGTTTTGGAACTAGTCCTCGTTTTTCTAAAATCGAGGAGGCTATTCGTTTTTCGAAAACGAGAAACAAAACAAGTAGCAAAACAAGTTAATTGCCTCGTTTTGCTACTTGTTTTGTTTCTCGTTTTCTAAAAACGAGTAGCCTCCTCGTTTTTAGAAAAAACAAGGACTAATTCCAAAACGAGGAACTTTCACTTTACAGTGAAAATTCCCTGATTTTTTCCCAGATGAAGCCTAAAAATTCTATGATAATTCAACTGATTTGGTCTTGGTCTCAAGAGTCTAGAAAGACAAAGGGTCGATATCACTAAACAATTACTATGCATCGAAGCGAAGGGTCTAGCTAGCTCATAGCTTGATTGGATCTTACAAAGACCTAAAGTTTGTTGGTATGTATAGAACACATCGTAACTTGTAGGAATTTGACATGGGTGAAATTCAAATCCTTTCGCAACATTACAAAGGTTTAAGAAGTTATCGCAAGTTAACAATGGGTTCGGTCTTACAATGCATTAACGATGCAATTAAATGTTAGTGAAATCTTTCCTCGCTGTTGTTCTCCGATGCTTTTTGATTATAGGTTAATAAATGCGCATTTCATACGCGAGTGAAATGAGACAAAATCAATGCACGCGCGGTCAATTTTGATGCGTCCAATTCACGAGGCCCGTAGGGGCCGAGTGCATTGGACAGCAATCAAAATTTACCGCAAGTGCATTGATTTTGTCTCATTTTACGAGCATTATGAAATGCAAATTTATTAATCTAATTCATACATATTTTGTTTACTTAAATCAGGCCTTTAATATGACCATCAAATTCAAAAACTTCTCTAAACTAAATAAATAATCACCCAACAAAAACAATGAAACATTCATACGCACTAAACGCCTGCCACGCAAACCGGAACGCAACAAGCGCAGTGCATTGTGAAAATCCACTGCACTCCGCGTACCTTATATCCATGCGTTCTGATTGGCTAGGAGACACGTGCTCGCACGCGGAGTGTATGAATATGCAATAAAATATAGGAGTCACTCTGACTACTTTTGATTTTTGGGACAAGACCCATGCTGTAACAAACTGACCTGCATCTAATTCAACATGATCGGAAACAAACCATCCAGTCAAGGATTTAAATGTTTTCATGAGTATGCTTTGTAAAAATAATTTGTTTTTGGTTCATCATTTTCAAAATCTCCACATCAACAGGTTTTATCATTGGTGTTCATATATTTTCATTTTTACCTGCAGTTTTGACAGGCATCTGCTCCATTCACTCACCACTGAGAAATGTTATCCCGTAAGTATGCAGTATGTTGCTGGTGTGCAAATAAATTGTATTTTTGTTAAGGTGTACTTTTGGTGCAAGGTGCAGATCTGCATCTTCAAGATCTGAATTACAGATTGAGAACCTGACAAGATGTAGTGAATGCCAAAGTGCTACAGACTTCAAGTGATGCCATTTTGTTATGGATTTCTAGTGAACATATGCCTTATGATGTATTATGAGCTAGTATACGTATTGTAGCAAGCTTTGTTTTTAGCAAACTGGTTTGTTCGCTATACATGATCACATATATGTTTCAAAAATGTATATCAAAGTAAGACACAGGTGGAAATAAGTATTAATGGTATCATTACATTTCCTGCAAAACATGAAAGTCTGAACCAATGAATGTCAATAGTACTAGCATATTATGAAATATGAAACTCTTATCCTTCATGCAAACACTAAATTAAGGTGGCCTAGCACAGATAGAATTCTTCTTATTTAATTTTCTTATTTTTTGATATATGGTGTTTTTATGTGTGCTGATCACATTTCTTAAATAAAAAAGAGGGTCAACGACTTAGTTTTTGAGAAAAATCCATTTTAAAAAGGGTATCTTTTTACCACTTTTTACCAGTGACATCTATTGTAAAATCAAAAAAATTAAGACAAAAACACTTATAATTAAAAAACGGCTCTATTTTTTTTTCTCTCTCTTTCACATATGTCTTGGTCCTTATATAGTTCTTTATAATAAAATAATATGGTCAACGACTTACTTTTTGAGATATTAAGCAAAATTAGGCAAAAAATTGACATTTTTTAGCAATTACTATATACCTTAAGCACTGTGCGCTTTGAGCCCTGCGCCGTCAGGAGTAACGAGCATGGTCTTATGTGTGAATATAAAAATGACGCACGTGTAAGATCACGTTATATTAAAGTGCAAGATATCGTACGCCAGAAAGTACACTAAAAGCTCGGGATAAATACTTTGAAATTGTGCCCAACACCGCTGATATCAGCTCACTCATGTCCGACACTGTTTTTGTGCTAGGCACCTTTAATAACTAAATATCAATGTGTGCATTGTCATTGTGTTGTCAGTGATACCCGAAAAGTGCACATACCGATTACTAGTTCATTTTAGTCTTTGTGTGATGTAGAGATAATGAATATTATACCTCATATATAGATTCCTATCCTCTGATTGGTTAAAAGTGAGGGCCTGTATTCAACTAGGACAAAAATCGATATATTCGGTATATAAAATGAATATTGACTGCTTTTAGTTCGGGGCATGGTTAAAATTATTTTCGGTGATCTCAAAACCATGAATATGCTCTCCGTTTCACCCCTCAAAGCAGTCAATATTTGTATACTATACCTGACTATAACTGATGTAATTAAATTTCCTGCGAATCATAAACATCTGAAGGAATCAATGGAGTCCAAAGAAGCAATGTTGTTTTTGAAATTCTTACCAGTTCTTTTATTTTTCACTCCAACAAGGATATGGTGTCAGGCAATCGCTACAAGACTTTCAGATGGCAATTCCTTGAATCTATAGAGAAACCAAGGGTCGTCCACATCAGGTGTACGGACATGCTGGATAGGAACAACACATTTGCACAAGTGACAGTTCGTATGCACTCAAAACAGGTCAGTTTAGATGTTGCATGTGTAATATTTTATAGAGATCCTCTGTATAAATATGCCATATGCCCACTTTTACAAGAATGAAAGTTCATCTGTGTTGGTAATCATCGTAAATTAAAGATTCATTGCTTGTTCAACACAAAAATGTTGTGATATACCTCAAATTTTACACTTGAAACTCCAAATTTCATTTGGAGACTGGCAACCCAGCTTAGAGGTCAGTGACCTTTCGGAAATGAGACCTTAAAATTAGGTCAAAGACTCTCGGAAGTTTATATCGGCCCCATCTTTGTTTAAGCATGGCGGTTGAGTCTGACACAGATCATATGTAGCTATGGCCTCCTTGACTCTTCTCTCAAAATATATTGAATACCAGTCCAGGATTTTTTACTTCCTCCAACTTGATACTGTGTCCAGGTGACTCAATATGGATATGACAAGGTACTTCTAGGATGACAGTGCTCCAGAAATCTAGTTTTTAGTTATCCTTCAGTCTCACAAATATACGTTTCTGTACAATTGGATCCTTAGTGTTCTGTCTGAACATTTTATGTGATAAATAGGACATGCAGTGGCCTTTTTCTCAGTTTTGTCCTTGAGAGATACAAGTTTTTGATGTAAAGAAACAACCTTTCAAGAGTGTTTGAACCGATTTTGAGGTCGCTTGTCCAAAAAGTCACCGATCTCTAATCTGGGTTGCCAGACTCCTGACGAAGCTTGGAGTTGAAAGCGAAACTTCAAGGTGTATCACAATTTTTGTACCAGAACAAGCGTTAATTCTTTAATTTATGCCCAACTTTGGTTATAGTTGACATTTTCCGACAACATCATTCTTCTATAGTAGCCCACATTATCTTCATAGTAATTTTCTTGCCGTCAGTTTAAGTGCAAAGAATAAGAAGGCCGCAGGAATATCTATACTCTCGTGAATTGTATGTTGATTGTAAATCGTTCTTACGGCAGCTGTAGTAATTGGGTTTTGTAGGCATTTAGACAAGACCATTGACCAGGCTGCAATCTTACGAACAGTTTTTGAACGCAAGATGTTTGTGTGACCATGTTAAGCCATTCTTACAAAATAGTCAAAACAACTGTTTGTACAGCATTCATTTGTGACCTATATTTAGGGGGAAAAAACCTCTCTCTTTAAAGGGAAAAATATCTTCAAACATTGCTTTTGAAAGAAATGTAATTTTAATGAGAATTTGTCTGATAATTATACAAATATATATCTATATTCATGAATACCATGGATGTATATCTCTGACTTTATAGATTCATATTCAGTGTTGAACCACGGCTTAAACAAACATTACTGAATCCATGCCACAATATTCTTCGCAATGTAAACAAAAAGTCGAGAGGTCAAGGCCCTATTAAGTGTAAATGCAACTATGAGACATGCTAGTTGGCCCTGTACACTGAGTATTTGTTTACATTGTCCAAGAAATTGTGGCATGATCTAAGTACATTGCAATTACAGATTTTTAACAAAATTGAAGTTACCGTACAATTTTTTCCTCTCCAGACGCTAGCCATTTATGACAAATGGGGCAGGTTGATGCTTGGTAACGAAGACACACCCAAAGATGTCCTTGAATATGCTGTGTTTGAAAAACATCTTCCAAACAGGAATGGAACATGGAGATTACATGCCAAGATAGCGCCACCATGGGCGTTACACAGAGAACCTATTATAAAGACTATGATTGTACCTCAGTATGAGGAGGAGGAGGAGGGAGATGTTAGCAAGGAAGAAACGGGTGAGGTAGACGCTGGTAAGGTGCAGGTGGCCGCACATTGATGACAAATTGGTACTGTAGTCTATCTTTGAATTGAAAAGTGTTAAAAATAAACACTTTCAAATTGTCAATGAGTGTTTGTTTTTAACATGTATGTGCTGAACATTACTGAACCTTCCATATGAACTGATATAAGTAATTGAATATCAGAATACAACACTGACCTAAATCCACTTTTTTCCAAAAAGGAGTTTTACAAAGGAGAGAATTTCATAGATAGGGCTACCTTGTGCAGTAAGACTAAAATGAATCCACACTGTAACTGCCCCAGAAAGTCTTTAAAAATTTGCCAAAATCTGTAGACTTGAGTCAGTGTTAAAAACACATTTTTTTTTATTGAATGTAATAACAAAAGTAGTAAAAACCATGTTCCTTGCCAAATTCCCACCTGAAATTGGGGTAAGTTGTAGTTTTTTTTCTACATGGCTCAGGACATATGCAAAAAGTGAACATTGGTTGTCTAATTTCAAAATCTTGATCAAAAAAAAAATCTGCAGCAAATATGTGAAATACATTTTTTTCGATTGAACTTTTCAGTGAAACTTGGCTCATACAAGCAGAATATAAGTAAAAAACACTATCGCACAAAATATTGGGTTCAGATGGATCCCCCTTGTTTGCACATAAAGTGTAATACAAAAAGCGCATATTTATGCAACAATAACTCAAGTCCACCATCTAAAATTACCACCTGCAAAGCATTAAAAGCATAAATTTTTGTAGAAAAATAATATTTTATATTGCAATTGGATTCCTTAACCTAGTTTGCAAGCCAAATTGACATAACCTGAACATCACACATATGTACTTTTTAAGGTTTTGAATTTTTCTTCAAAACTTTTCCAGTAGACTTAGGTCATTGTTACATTCCTGTATTCAAGTGGATCATGAAACTTTTATCTCAAATTAGTCATGAAACTACAGATGAAAATAAATGCAAAAGTCATTTCAAAAACCTGTCAGTTGAGTATTAAAATATGTGTCTCATTTTACAGTATATGCCTTTTGCGTGCCATTGGTGCAGGACCGGGGATATTGGTGCGGGGTGCACCCGCTAGTCCGACACGCCACTAGTCCAACACAGTGCTAGTCCGACTACACACTTTCCCTATACTGTAGAGGTGTGTCAGTCCGAAAAAACACTGCTTCCGTCCGAAAATGGAAAACACTGCTCTAATAGTCTGACACTGCGCCAGTCCAAATTTTGAAATGAAAAAACACTGAGCTAGCCCGAATTTTCTGTCGGACTAGCGCAGTGCCATAATTCTGATCTGAAAACTACTGGGCTAGTCCAAATCTGAAAACCACATCGCTAGTCCAACAAAAATGTACTGTGTATACTTCAAACAGAAATCCACTGCGCTAGTCCAAATCTAAAATCCACTGCGCTTAAAATGTCGGGCTGGCGGAGTGTTTTTCAGATTCGGACTAGCGCCGTGTATTTCATTTTCGGACTAGCGCCGTGTCTGACTAACACCATGTCGGTCTAGCGCCGTGCATTTCATTTTCGGACTAGCGCCGTGTTGGACTTGCGGTATGTAGGACCAGGAACGTGTATCGTATTGGTGCAACAGAATTTTGAAAAAGCTATGTGAAAGATGTTTCTCTTGCTTATGCAGCCTCAGTATTAATTTTGGTGCAAGCACCTTGTCAACTATTGTTGAATTATCCTGTAGGCATTAAGTTCCCTGAAAATCAAGTACAATTCTAGTATAACATTTAGGTCTTTAGGTGGACATTTGGAACAGTATTCTAGTACAACTTTAGTACAGTTCTAGTACAATAATTTGTACCACAATTGACTAAATCGTACTAGAACGATGTTCCAAATGTACACCTTGGCAATATTGTACTTAAATTGTACTCAGGTTTTTTCTCCAGGGCCTTCTGTTGAGGATTAAAGGACTATACAAAGATGTAACTTTTCAGCAAATTTCCAGATTTCCGGAAATTCACGAAAATCACATCCTTTTTCCGGATTTCAAAACCCCTAAAAATTGCTTTTTAAAATCTGTGTTAAAATTCACTTTTCTGGATCGCCACAAAAGGCATTTCTGACACCCGTTGCGAGTTCAAAACGAAACCCCGCCAACAGATGGCGCTATGTAAGTAAGTAACATCATCAGACACGCCACGCGCCACATGTGTGTAGTCTGTGTCACATAGCACTCTTTATAAATAGTGGATGAGTATTCACATTGTTTATTTGGTGCAGAATTTTGAAGATATTGAAGAAATTTTTGTAGTGTTGTCGCGAATACTAGCACTTTTGTGGTAAACTTCGATCTTTTGCATCGATTAGTTATCTTTGTACAATGGAAGTTGATCAAAAGGCTAACGTAAAGGAGGTCGACAGCATATTTGACTCCTGGGAAATATGATATATCGGAGTAAATATTGTTTGGTAAATATTTAATGATATTAGCGTATGGAAAATGATTTTGTTTACCTTTGTAGAATACAATTTTTACTGCATTTGCAGTAAGTGATTTTTAATGTTTTTAGTTGATTTTTTTTAAAGTATGGATTATTTAGATGATCAAGTACCTCATTCTTGTCAATGAACGTTTTCTCCATCCTGATGAAGGGCTAAAATAAAGCCTGTTTGGTGATGTTTGCACAAAAATTAATTGTTATTTTTACTCTACTGATTTAATCATTTTGCTCTATAAATGGCCTTTCCATTGAAACCATGTGTGCAGAAACCGTCTGGCCAGTCTCACCGATATACATACTTTAAAAACATGAAGGTCAATTTGGGGATTTTGTAATATTTGAATCATTTTGCATAAAATTACAAGACTGAAAACGTTTGATCAAACAGACAAAAAACCCAAAGCAGTGATTTTTACCACTTTTTGGCAGTTTTTTTTATACTACCCTTACTCTCCTACATACTACAAAGTACTACAATAAGAAATCAATAATTCGCCTAAGTCAGAATACGTCACAGACGGCGGATATAAGTGGTCTGGAAATTGCTGCCCGGGCAGGCCACGCTCGCTGGCTTGGCATAGCTGGACATTGGATCGGGATAGCGGGGGTCAGGGGTTCAAATCCCAGGGGGAACCAGGGGGCGGGGAACCAGAAATTTTTCATGACGTATTCGGACTTAGACTGTATTTAAGCGTGAGAGAGTAAGGGCTAACGATAGTAAATATTAGTGGGTAATCAATCTCTTTAAAGGAGCCCTGTCTGATTGAGTCAGCATTTTTTTCAAACTTTCTGAGATTTTGATACCAAAATGTTCCTCATATTGTTCTCATTACCCATGTGAAATTTTATGGCTGAAACATGTCACATTTTGGAGATATAAATAAAAATGTGATAAATAATGGTAACCATAAAATAACTCAGTGGCACAGTAAAGTATAGGCAAGTGGAAAATACAAAACTTGCTCATAAAATCAACTGAAATGTGAAATTGAGACATATTAAGTGGTGATCTTTCTTATGACAGTGAAAACTAAAATTTGAAAAATCGGACCCATAAGGTATATGTTACAGGATTTTTGGAATTTTTTCTAGACTTGTGCAGAAAGCAGTAAAGCAGTAACAGAAAACAAAACAAAACAAAACAAAAACACCCTTTAATTTTGATGGATTTCTGGAAATATGGAATTTTACTCAAAAATTTGATAGTTTATGTATTATTCGTCAAGTTATAATGAGCTCTGGTTCAGTTCAGGGAAATTCCATAGAATTAAGGTGCCTTATGAGATAATAATGAGAGTGGCGCCTGCCTAAACATTCAAGACATCCATGTGACTTATGACTCACTGTCTATAAACCCAGACAAAACTTGAATGCCAGCCAGCTATTATACTTAAAGGAATCAGTTGACAAGTGCATGTCTGGTGTTAATCATAGCTTGTATGACATTGTACAAGAAACCTACTTTTCTCCCTTTTTTAGTAAACAAATTTAAATACATAAATGCATTGAATGCAAATGAAAAGCTTAAATTATGTATTTTGCCCTCCGCAAGAACTTTCAAAATGCACAAACTGCTTGGGAGCCAGTATGGTGTTAGTTGCTTTGTGTATTCGCTGATGAGTTCATTGTAATTTTTTCATTCAGTTTAATAATACCTAAATCCCATTTTGATCAAATTTTAAAAAAGGATGGGCTGTTACAAATCTGGCTTACTCTGGGAAGGCACAGGATTCATATTTTTAAAAAAGATCTTTTGTTCAGTGTATTGTGTTGTTGCAAATCCTAAGATACATAAAAAAAAAATCTTCCTTTAGTGGTAAAGAAAGCATGAAAGTTTCTTAAATATTTGGCTAAATTTTTGTCACATTTTCAAAATGCAAATCAATTTTTCAAAAAAACTAATTTAGTGAAGACATTAGAAATCAACATTTTTATAATAAAACAAAACAACAAACAAACAAACCATTGTTATAAGGCATGTAAACTAACAGAGTTTGGAAAGTCCAAACAATAATTATACCCATGCCTTTTTAGTTGGTGTAGGTAGTGCATGTGCCTGACAATTTCTGGACTAGCCAAACGCAGATACAACTCTCTTTAACTTATCCTTCCTATCCCACTTGTACTCTGTAAATCTTGAAGTATGCAACAAGCAGCCAATTAACACACATAAACCAATATGACTATACGGGGAAGTAAATTAGTCTGTATTTCCCAACACACCAAATCTTGCTGAATATTCAATTAAACTTATGTTCAATTTTTATACATGTGTTAGTAACAACAAAAATAACCCAAATTGACACCAAAATAATGAACAGTTAATGTAAAAAATATTAATACGCAGTAATTTGGTCTTTATCAATCTCAATCAATCATACCTAGTTCCTTACACAATACAAAGCCACCATTTCACAATGTTGTAGAATACAAGGGATATTGCTGTGGATCTTGTAACAGAGTCTGATTGCTTTTTGCATACTTCCAAGGTTTATAGAGTATAGTGACTGGTGCCTGAGTCAGTGGTACATTGAATCATAATCTTGTAGAACTTTGATATGCACCTAAATGTTATCTAAACAGGGGAAATGATTAATCACCTGTCACAAATTGATATTTCTCTGGGAGTGTCATGAAACAATTTTATTCAGGCTGTGTAAACAGTATGAAAATTATGTCTTGCCAATACATGCAAATTGCAAAATCTCCGTTTAAGGAAAGTACCGAAAAGGGGGACTTTGCGACAGAACACTTTTCAAGAAACAAGCGAAAATAGGCAGCAAAAAATAAAGAAAATAATAAGAATTTCCAGCAGATTTTCTGTTGTAAAATGTCATCGCCTCGATCAATTTCAACAAGTAAAGTGTCATTTTAAAGCCTAGAAAATGCTGTAACAGATGAAATGATAAAATCAAAACTGATATCATCTACAAAGTTTCCCCTTTCGGAGTGAGGCGAAAATAGGCAGCAAAAAATAAAGAAAATAATAAGAATTTCCAGCAGACTTTCTGTTGTAAAATTTCATTGCCTTGATCAATTTCAACAAGTAAGGTGTAATTTTAAAGCTTTGAAGATGCTGTACCAGATTAAATGATAAAATCAAAATTGATATCATCTGCAAAGTTCCCCCTTTCGGGGTAAGCCATATATAGACAAATTCAAAGCAATTGTGTTGAAAAATGTGTAAACTCCGAGCTACTTGAAAGCAAAATATTTTCACTGAAAGAAACAGTGTTTTCAATGATACAGACTAACAATGGATGGAAATAAATCATATTTTATTGAATTAAAAAAGTAAACATTTTTGAACATGGTTCATCAGATGCCATGAGCTTATTATTTTAGATAACATAATATACATTGTCATGTATAACATCTGATAAAATAAAGAATATTAAATTTAAAACAGGGTTCTTAAAAGTGTTGATTTATGTATGAATTTACATAATCTTAAAACAAAATTTTTGTCAAATGATTTAATGAAGAAAAATATGTTTAAGCAGCAGGTCAAATTTATAAAATTGGGAAAATTCTTTTTTGTTTTGATTACTGTAAACTCCAATATTTTCGACGAGTTGAGCCCGAAAAGCGTGAAAATAAGTATAGTGCAAAAAATACCACTTATACAGTAAGTGTATTTATCTTATTGCCTGGAAAATAACACAACATTTTTGTCAAGAAGTAATTAAGAAGTTTGAAAGACCAGAACTTTTCATTTTATTTTAGATATTACTTGATTGCAGCATTATTGTATTCATTTATGCTGGTAGAAATTGTACACCTTCACATTTGATAGGTATTGTTTTCCCTCCTCCATTCTGCTCTGCCCAAAAAAAGTACCAAGCATGTGGACTTAGGCCAAAAAAAAATTGTTGTGTTTCCCTCAGCTTAGCGACCAACCCTATTCAAAAATGTTTTAAAAAAATAGGGTTTGGAAAGCACCCAATTTTGCTCAGATTGGGTGTTTTTTGAGAAAATATTTTGAAAATAGTGGAAAATGCACCCAAATTTCATAATTTAGGTGCTTTTTAAAAAACTTATTTAAAAACAATATTTTTCGACCGACTGACTTATTTTTCAGAAATTCCACTAGAGGGCAACACAACAATTTTTTTCTTGGCCTTATCGAAAGCTAGCTCAACTTCACCCATTGATCACTATATTGATTATTACACATTAGATAGATAATAGATCTTAATTCTAACATTTGTTTGATCTTGACCAATGTTGTTTAAATTATATACTTTTGCAAATAAAGTAAAGCACTGTTAAAAGATTAAACTTTCCTTTGAAGAGATATGGGAAATGAAATACAGCCAGACATAAATGTATGTGTACAACGAGGGGATCGTGGCCAAGCGGTTTTCGTCTCCTTGTTTCCTTGGGCAAGAAACTTTACTTGCTCTGTGGTTCAGAAGTCACGTTAAGCCGTTGGTCCCCTGTACGAATAGATCGACTCCTTCCTGGGACGGTATGCATGCATGTCATGCAAGTACAGTGTATATTGATTGCTTAAATGTAATCATTATCAATTTGAAATTGTTTTTGAAGGGGAATGTACTTAATTTGTTATTGCAGGAAGCACACAAGGATATTGAATAATCGTAAAGTTCTGTTTTTACAGTCATTAAAAGCACATATGATTTGTCTATCGCCACAGTTTTAGACTCACTCTCCACTGCTAACTCAATGTTATTGCCACATATTATGGGTCAAATACACATGTTAGGCAGTGGCGTGTACAGGGGGGTGGCTTTGAGAGCTGAAGCCCCCCGCAGAGTTGCAAAATTCATGCAGAATCAGCCTAATTTTGACACTAAGCCCCCTGCACAAATCACCAAGAGTCCCTTTAAGGCCCATCCTCCCCCCCCCCCCCCGCAAGGAAAAATCCTGGATACACCAGTGTTAGGGACATAATCAATTTAGACCCAAGCATCTCGCCCGAGCCGAGCAATGTCGAACCGATCTTTTTGACCCAAGCCAAGTCAATACCTGGATCAAGCAACCATTACAAATTAGATCGTTTAGTACGTATTGATATTATTCACCATTATATTACTTGATTTTTTGCCACAGATGAGCGAAAGGCAAAGGTGGGACCATCAACTACTTGGCTTCATGGCTCGGGCGGCCCAAGCGATCGCTCGTCTCTATATTGATTATGTTCCTTAGAAATAAGGATATATTGTCTTTTTAATAAGTAGTTATCCCATGTCACTATCTTGCATCCAGTCACCTCATAAACCAACATGTGTAAATTGTGGTTGGTAAAAAGTTTGAAGATACTCACAATTGTCAAGGCACTGATTTCAAGGCATCATGTTAGACCATACAATACCCTAATAGAATGTATGGACCAAGACAAAGGGCATCATAGGTAGCCATGACACAGGCCAAATCAAATGGTATAGGAGGACATGACATAGACCAAGTCTAATGGCACAGAAGGACATTACGAAGGCCAAGTCAAAGGGCATGATAGGCCATGCCCTTGGTGACCTTTCAAGGGCAAAGGTCATATTTGACAGTGCTGTTTTTCCTCTATGTTGTCACTGTTGTGCTAAGAGTTTTGATAGTGTTGATTTGTTGTCATTCATCCACTTTATAAAGTCAAAGGGCATGATAGGCCATGTCCTTGGTGACCTTTCAAGGGCAAAGGTCACATTGGTGACCTTTCAAGGGCAAAGGTCATATTTGACAGTGCTGTTTTATGCCATCACTGTTGTGCTAAGAGTTTTGATAGTGTTGATTTGTTGCCATTCATCCACTTGATATTCCATCTGGCTCTCTGAATAGCTGTGTTGACTCTCGTCAGTAATGGGGAAGGTCGAGGTAGAGAATGGAAGAGTTGCTGTAACTGTGTGAGGAAAAAATAGGAGAGTGTAAATTTAGGAAAGTCATCCAACCCAGGCATGAGAATCTTCCTGTTTAAACAGGAATTCCTGTTTTTTGTGGCCAAATTTCTGTGTTTTCATGTTTTTTTAGCCTGTTTTCATGTTTTTGTTTCACAATTGTCCTGTTTTTTCATGGAATTCATTCTCATGCCATCCAACTAAGAAGTAGCCCATGCTTTACTCTAAAGCTATTATAGCCAGGATTGTTTCAGGGGTGCAGGACTCGAACTTTAAAAAAAATTGTAATCCCCAATTAGAAAAAAAAAACATAATAAAACAAAAACTTTATTTTTGATCAATTTGTTAGCAAAATGAACCAAATTATAGGAGAGTGGATTATCACTCCTCAACCCCAAGCCATTTGCTAACGGTCCATATTGAGACTTCTATGAATGTAGATTGACGATGATTATAGGAAATGAAAAGAATTGAAAGCTAGTAATTGGGGTCTGTCTTGATTTTTAATGACAGTGAGAGCACGGTGAGAGGAATCATACACTCTCCTAGTGGTGTCTTTAGATCCCCTTTGTAAATATTAGTTCTGAATTAATTTCCATACTTCTGAATAAGTGCAATCCTGCTTCAGAGCTCCCATGTGAATTCAGGAAGAAATTCCTAAACTAAATGTTTGATTTATAATAACTTAAAGGGACTGCTGGCCTAGATTCTTCCCACAAATTTTTTACCTGCATATTTTTTTACATTAATTGATAGAAATAGTAATATAACCTACAAGTAGTTTTCCATGATTTTGAGGTATATTGGAGAAAATTGCAATTCTTTACCTACTTTAATTTTTTTTTGCCAGCGAAAAAAAGTGGTGTGACAACAGTGCTTCTAGTTTGAACACTTAAAAAAATCTTTTTTCTTCTCCTGTGATGGCCAAACAAATTATTTTTGATGAAATTGTTTCTCTTTTAATATGTATTAAATAATATCTAGGAGATTTGTTTGATCTTTTACCTGGTAAATTCATCTTGAGGTACAAATTTAGGATTTAGGAAACACAGGATAGTCACACCACCATCAAAGAACGATATATATTGCAAATTAGTTCTCTCTCAATTTGAGCTACTTGTGTGTAAATTTTTGCAGGTTTTTGGATTTTACTATACTTTTTAGCTATATTTAGATCAATTCCATAAGGTGTTAATTCTAGGTGGAATCTAGGCTAGTCCCTTTAATGATCAAAATGGGAATCAAAATAAATATATTGTAAGCTTACCTCATTCACTTCAACATAATTGGAGGTAGAATCAAATATAACATCTAATAAGTCTGGAAAGGTGTGCGTCTCAGCAAATCTGAAAATTATGAAAGGAATACATTTAAACTGTTTTGCAAGTCTACCCTTCAATTTTTATTACTTATCCTGTTAGGCCAAAAAAAGAAAAGATTAATTTGTTAAAAAACAAGATAAAAATACTTTCACCATTCAAGTTTTACCAGTACAGAAACTTTAAACTTGATTTTCTCAGAACTATAGTTTTCTGAATCAGCCTGATGCCTCCTACCAATTTGGATGTAACTTTGCAAGCGAACATCCAATAACTAAAAGCAAGGTGTCATTTTAAAGCTTACAATATAATCTTTCAGATGAGACCAAAAAATCAATTTTCATTTTGGGACCCTTAAGGTATCTTGCGATATGATGGGTCACATATACTCCCAAGATTAAATTTGGGTCAAATTAATATGAATGCATGCGTGTTGATGTTCGTGGCTTTACAGTGTGAATATGATCAGCTGATATTCACACTGTAAAGTTCTCATTAGCCAACTTAACAGTTCTCCAGATATCTGGAGAACTGTTAAGTTGGCTAATGATAAATGGTATGGTAGATTTTTGAAACCTCTCAGTTTTACATCTTGGTTGTGAGAATCTGGTTCTCTGATGGAGATTATATTCAACTGATCTCTGCATAGGAAGCAGGTGCTGTTGCCTTTCCGAATTGAGGACCTGCTGCCCAAATTTAAAGCATATCCTTACCTTTTATATATAGTTGGCCAATTTTCTTTGAAAAACTCTATCGCAATAAGCCTTCCATAGTCACTCTGTACAATTTGCATAAAACTTTTAGCACCTTGCGCTCTAGTTAATGTCGTATCATTCAAGCATCGATTGAGATATCTGGAAAAAAAATGATAAAATTTGATAAAGCATTATAGCTTTGATCCCAGCATGTATTTATCATGCTTTTTTATTTAGAATAATTTCAACTTTTTAAAAGCCAGGTTTTGACTTTAAACAATTATAACATGCAGGGTTGGATATAAGCATATGCCTCGCAGCTAATTGTGGTTGATTTTGGTGTCCGTCCGGGCAAGTTAAACTAGAAAGTTACCTACCAGACTGGCCAGTAAATGTTTGTTGAGTATATGTTAAGGTGTTTGGTCCATGAGAGATCCGCCCGAAGAATTTAAGTAAAAATCGGCATGAATGATATTTTGTCGATGTAGAACCGATTTTTTAAATAAAAATTGTGGGTCACCGGATTCGTTTTTGCATGAGAAAAAAAAACAGCATTTTTGGAGGTTTTTGGGGATAAATTAGTACAGGGGTCTATGGGAAATGTGACAAAAGTGAAATTATTTAGTGTTGATTCAAAAAATCTGCCCGAGCATTTTTGTTAATTTTTTCACAAAAGTTGCGCACACGTATGTTCTTTCAAATAAAAAAATAAAAATTGGGGGTCACAGACTTAGTTTTCAAGAAATATATTAAAATATGGCAATTTTTAGCTTCAAAACACTACTCAGAGTAGTCTGCGCATGCGTATTGCGGCATTTACCTACTCGGAAAACTAGCGCGTACTGGTACGCGTGGACGGCTCGTGGACCAAACACCTTAAGAAATACCATCTCAAAATATAATTAGCAGACTTGTAACTTTGATAGGTTATATGTGCAATTTGGCTATAGCACAAAGAGTCACCAGTGTCAAGCCCTGTTAAAAATGCATTGTCATATATAAACTTCCAGACCAAAAGTTAAGGTTTTTTCATATTTCTGTAGTTTGCTTTGTTTTATCTTTTCTAATACTCGGATGTGTACTTGATTTATTAAATGTATTGCTCGATTAGATTTCTGAAAGCACCAAAGTGAATTTAAAGTCTGCAGGTGTGGGTTCCAGGGGCCCGCCTTATTACGATCATTTGTTGCTAGAATAATTCATAGCTCCTTGAGTATTTGACATGTTTCTTATGCCCTGTAAATTATTATTATGATTTTATTTTTTATCATTTGTATTTCTGATCCACCACTTGGGACCATCCAATACGCCACATAATTTTGGCACACATCTGAGGAACGCTGATCTAGATAATTGTCTGAATGTTTGTGGACATGCTAGATTACCATACCTTCTTACTACCCATGCTTCCTGTGTTGCAGCTAACCCATACAGCAATGCTTCTCTGTAGTCTTGTTTTGCAGTATATTTAATTTCTTCCCATGCCTTATCCCAGTCTGCAACTGTGCCTTCACCAATGCCTGCGTAGAAGACTGCTTTCTGTTGATCTGATTGGATGCTGAAACACAGAAGTGTCACTGTCATTACTAAATGTTTTTGGTTCTGCCTGGGTTAGTTACTCTCAGCAAATATTGAAAATACAAAAATGTTATAGTTTCACACTTTTCATTCCATTGCAATTTTGAGGAATCTTGCCGGGGGTGGCATTCAAGTATAATGTTGTAAGCAGACGTGACCAAGAAAAGGTGAATTAGGGTTGTGATTGAGGATTAAAGGGCAACACCATTTATAGAGTATCAAAAACAAGAAACATGGTACTTTTTCAAACCTCAGTGTGAAAATGGTTTTGGTAAAATCCCCAATTAGGGCGTGAATTGGGGAAAAAATAAATCCGTAGGAGGTGGTTTGAAAAACTAGTCACATGCCTGTTTACAACATTAAACTTGATGGCCCCACTAGGGGGGGGGGGGGATCTCCAAGACATTGATTCACCTTCATTTCTCTCAGTTGCATTATCCAAACAGAACCAAGAGCATACATTCCAGTTGGGGTAATTATTTCTGACCAGTTTTCATTTGATATTGTTTGTCAGCAACATTATTTTTGTCTTTCCATTAACCTTTCCTGAACATTTTCCTTAATATTGTCTCCACGAGTCAAAATACACATTCCTATATACAACAGAAGGTTTTGTAAAATTGATCTAAATGGAAAGGAGTTGATATTAAGCATGTGGTAATAAAAGTTAAAGAAATGTACTTTTTACATCAGATGCATTCTTTTTGTAAGTATTTTGATGCACCAAAATTTGATTGAACTGAATCATCTTGTTTTATGACATGCAACTAAACACCAAGAACTAATTTATGTATGAGCTGCATTTTGTGTCATGTTTTTTACCACATCATTAAAAATCACCTGTTAGGGTTATCCTTCCAATTTGTAAATAGTATATTAGCATATGCAATGATATCTGGTGAGCTGGCAGCATTCCGCACAACAGTTTCTAGGAGTAACATTCTAAGATATCGATCTTGAAACGTGTCTCGTGGTTTAGGTGACCAGCCCATGTAGTCTACTCCAACTCTTACTCGATCCACTATGAAACGCTGAAAAGGAAATCAAAGTATTGTTATATCATAGTCTGTTGATGTGATATTAGCTTGTTTTAATAAGGATTTTTTTCATGTTCATTCAATATGTAAAGGCAGTTCAGTCACCTTTGAAATTTCTTAAAATCTTGACAATTTGATAATTGGATCCTACTGACTAAACTGGCTACTTTCTTTTCTATTAGTGCTAATATATTGATAGCTAATACTGATCATTAAAATATATTTCCTTAAATTTTCTGACAATCTAATTGTTTTTCATGTGTCACACCTGCATAAATAACACAAAGGGCGGAAGTGTTACTCCAAATAACCTAAGACCACATCCAAAACAATATCATATGATGGCTATTAAAAACAACGACCTTGTTCCTGTTTTGTTTCAAAAAGTACTGATATAAAGATGTAACAATAGGTAATGACAAATCAAATCTTGTTTTAAGTTAAGGTCGTGGACCAAGTATACTTTAGATCCCATCCAACATTTAGGTAATGACAAATCAAATAGGTAATTTAGGGTTAAGGTTTACAAAATCATGTTTTTTGCCAACCTTAGATCAATTATTACTTTTGATTATTAAGATCAGAAGGACTTGGTGTTCTCATTTAAAGAGTATCAAGAGGGGAAGGAGTAGGCCTAGTATATAAATCAGCCAAATCACCACCGATATTCCATTCAAATCAAAAAATCAATTTAAATATAACAAATGATTTTTTTTTTACAAAATCATGATTTTTGCCAATCTTTGATCAATAATATATATGATAATAAATTTTTTAAGATAAGAAGGACTAAATATTCTCATTTAATCAGTAATGTGAGGTAGGAGAAGGGTGTAGCTCCTACAAACCTCTGAAATGAAAATAAAAAAAATCGATTTAAATCAAAAAATTCGTGATTTTTGATAACCTTGCCTCCTGGAAAGATCTCCTGGAAGTTGTTATATTTTGGTGTGAGTTTGGAAGTTAAGATATTATTCAAAGCGTTTGTCAGATGATAATTTGTTGAACTGAACGAGTGGATACTAGTACATTGTTATGTATATTTTCTACTTGAAATTTATTCAAGGGAAGCCAATTTTTGTATCAAAACAAATTAAACACCCATGTGTACACTCATCTGAAAACACCCATGTGTACACTCATCTGAAAACACCCATGTGTACACTCACCTGAAAAGCCCCTAGAAGGGCTGTGTCTTGTAGTCTATCTCGAATAAAATTCATAGCTCTAATGCCTGCACTCCAAGGAAGATAACTGCGTTCCTTATCCAATAACCTTAAGTACCGTAATAATGTCTCCATTTCTATTCTGCCAGTCCTGAAAAATATCAGTGGAAAATAATGATTAAACTTTTTACTAGTTCTTAAGATTTTACAAGTACTGCTTAACATATTAATGAATTACTAGATCACGGTATCTTTTCATTTGGTTTTGCAGTGAAGAATATGTTCAGGAGCAAAAAATGATGTGCCATACATCGACTTTGAACAATTTGAAGACATAATATTATATATATGTTTTTCTTTTAATAAAAGAAAGTACAAGCCGGTGGACAATGTGAAACTGTGTTTAACGCATGGACAATGAATGAATAAACTGAATAAACAATGTCTTTACCATGGAATAGCAAAAGAGAACCCAAATGTTCAGTATAGTATAAGGAAAATATATTCAGATGTGAAACAAAATTTGACTTAAACCAGGTCCAACTTTAAACTTGGTCTAACTCTTAAACCTCTTTTGTAATACTTACTGTGCAAGTGCAAAAGAACTGTCAATAAACATTGCTCTGGATTCTGGGCCTAGTGCCTGCAATGAGTAAGAAACATGTTATTCATGATTAATTTTTTTAAAGTTTTTGCTATTAGGCCAAATAAAAAAACAAGTTTGTTTCTGGTAACACGCGCGCGTTTCTGTTTAGTTACATAATTCCCGCATATTTTTTTTTTTTGATATTTCGCATCAAAAAATTTTTTTTTT
>JXSR01S003483.1:27541-37664 GCA_000969725.1 Ophiothrix spiculata
ATAAGTCGTGTAAGATTGTACGGCTTAATGTTCCGTTTTAGAGGAATAGGTGTATGTTAACCACAAACATATTTACATAGCAAGTTATAGGCAACTGTTTAATACATAAAATTTTCACGTAAACAGTGATAATATTTCATATAAGATTTCAAACTGGCTTTTGAAAAATCGGACGACCTACCCTTAAGAGTGCTTAAGATTGTCAACGTTTAAATACAATATTAAGACCTATTTCCAAACACGTAAGCATTTAACAGTCTTTTTTAGTCGATGATGAACTAAGAGGTTCACATTTTTCACAAAGTTAACTTAATTCTTTTTTTTTTCAACATGAATTATATTTTAACTTTTTTTCGGAAGCACGAACAATCTTTTGAAAATATGATTTTTTGGCCTTTACGGATTATCATAATTCAATTGAAGTTTATAAATTCAACTAGACTAGTAAAGCCGACCGAAAGACTTGGTGGAATTGATATCAATGGCGCTGTTTGACGATAAACTGGAGCCAGACGTCTTCTTTACATACCTTAAATAAATTTCTTCTGATTTAGATTGTTCGAATAGAACTAGAATTAAATTATATCAAACCCTAATTAAACTATATACATAATTTGGCTCGAAGTGAATGAACTTCAGATAGGTTATCAGATAATAATTAGAAGAAGCGACTCCGTAAGTCTGTTTGTGTCTTTGTCTTCAGTTATCCCTTTCCAAGTTTCCCCATTACCTCTATTAAGCTCAATCAGCTTACCATTGATAATTGATATGGATATAATTATCTGCACAGAATTCCAGCCAAGATTACGTCAATTTTATTTATATATATGTGATGCATTACAGCAAAAGGTACCTTGTGGGTCAAATAATGACAATGGAGTTTTTGGCATGAGTAGAAAGCCTGACACGTCAGCAATGACACGTCGTTTTGTGTCGAAAGAAATTCAACCCTTCTTGCGACAGACCATCGCGGCAATGTGCAAATGTATCGTGCTACATACCGACAAAATTGCAAATGCGACAAAGCGATATCTACTCTAAAACCACCTGTACATTTTTTTTTCAAAAGGTAGTGTGTACATGGAATATAACAACTAAACTGATGTATTTACCATTATTGACAAGCTGGTTAAAAACATAAGTGTGATTGATGAGAAAATAGCTCACATAAAATCTAAAGATGTTACATTCCATCTGCTCTTGGTTAGTAAATCTCAAGGACAAATGTCGGATACAGAAACAATATATACATTAGTATAAAGTGGTGACAGGACTGGTTGCTTACGCGAAGTGATTTTTTTTTGGTGATAAAAATGGAATGATGTTTGTCTCATTTACATTAACTTGTTCTAAGTTTGCATTCCTCCAAAAAGTAATACTTTTCGCATTGAGGATAATAGATAATGCGAAGGTTGCATTTGCAAAATTTATTAATCTCGTAAGTGTTTGAAATGTACCGACAAACTCCAATCCAAAGTTATTAGTCATTATGCAATAGCATGTACATGTACATACATCACAAAGAGTGAAAAGAACCAGTGGGTTTTCTCCCCTTTTCAGCTAAAACCTGGAATATTTGCATCTCTTCTCCAGTACTCAACTTAACATGGTTTCGATGCAGTAGCACTATAAACGTACTTTTTTCTTTTGACCGTCTTTTTCCCTCTAATTCAAACTGCTTTTAGGAAACTCAAAAATGGTGATAACTCAAAAATAGTAATATCTCAAAAAGGGTGATATTTTTAAAAATGGTGATATGTCAAAAATAGAGTGATAATATAATTTGAGGTCATATCTGAAAACCTGGGATTTGAAAGTAATGATTTATCATCTAAATTTGTTTGATCCAGTTAAAAGCACAACCTGTCCACAAACACAAAACATTACGTAATGCTTCAAAAGGACACATCACCTCTCGGTAAGTGTTGCTTACATCTTTCTGCGTACTTGCAAGTCTATACCAGACCCAACTAGTGCTGGTACCAGGCATTTTCAATTTCATCTTCCAGACGTTCACCAATCACAGTTAACTGTCTGGCTGTTTGACAGGAACCTGCATGCGTGCATATCATTTCCCTCCATCTAAAGCAGACTGCTCTGGAATTCATCAGCCATTTTGATTTCGATTTTGTGAGCACAGTGATATTTAGAAACATTTCGTTAAAAGGTGGCATCATTTTAATTCACTATCTTTCCAAGTGTAAATAAATACCATGAATCTGTAGGGGTCAGAAACTCTGTATGTAATTTTAAAAGACGTGTTACTACTATGATTTGTTACAATTTATGACAATGTTACATATCGTGTGATGTTATAGCCGAACGTGTAAATAAATAAATACATTCTTTGGGAAGAGTTGTACAATTGATATTGACCCAAATACTTGAGTTCCGGTTATAGTGGACTCTATTGCTGTGAGCCAAGCTGAGAACTATTGACTGGATTCCATTATTTCGTTTTTAAACTTTTAAATAATATCGGTGTTTTTCTATGTAGCGTGTTCTTGTTCCAAAAAATAATTGATAGAATTAAATAAGATAAATAGATAAATAACAATTCGATATAATACAAATTTCAACTGTTTTCATTACAATACTTTAACAAATGAATACAACAAACCCAACATACTGAGCCTTGCACAATGACCTAAGGTAATGTAAGACGGCATAGCTGGCTTTCGTTTCTTCCCGGAAACCTGCCTCAATTATTACTTTGTGATATTCTGCAGTGCTCTTTAGATAACAGAAACGATTACAACCGTCCCGTTAAACAAACTAGTATTACAATTTCATCTGAAAAGAGAGAAAACAATCTCTTATTTTTATGATTGAATAATTATTCGTATAGTTTAAGCGTATGTGTTAATAATTATGCACGGACTAACTGTATTTTTCAATGAGAGAGAGAAAAAAAAACCATGTCAGTGTGGTGGTAAAATTTATCAAATGCCGCTCCTACTCAGTGACATGTTTTACATCATGAAACATATACATATACCTTTTCTTAATTACATTTAAATCAAGGAATTGCAAAATCTTGAATATAAATCCAAAAAATCTGGATAAACCATTCTCTGATCTCAATATATTTTTTCTATAAAGTACTTCCTTATGTAATATTAACTATTCCTAATGCAGCGCTGCAACAACACTTCCGCTTATGCCTCAAGTTATTTAGTATACAGAATGTCTGGAAAGTTCAAGCACAACTATGATTAAAAGCATTTTGTTTTCAAAATCTTCAATTTTACGTAATATCGAATAAATGTGAGATCCTGAAATAAATTGCAAATTATAAGGAGGTTTTGGACGTTCATTTAATGATTTTACAAAAATGGTATTACACTTGTTTCTACATATCGGCATCATCGTAGTAAGTTATCAAAATTTTACTAATATGATTACTACATGGTCAAATCACCTGTGATCACAAATGAACGCACCTTAAACTTAATTAGTAGCAGGTCCAGGTGAAAACTTATACAGGAGATGATCCCTACAAAACAAAGTCAAATTAATAAGTTTAAAGTAATATAACATTTTTCGATCAAATAAGTTTTGCTGAAATTAATATTCATCCCATAAAAGAAAAACGTAAATTTTATGAAACCTTTATCACATGTTTAGCATTAAGCACCAGTTTTTTAAATATTTTTTTAATTTGAATAAGTTCGGTTTTCAACAGTTCAACGATACCGTAACAAGTTTCCCCACTGAAGGAACTGCACAAAATATAAAGTCATAAAGTCTTTTTTCTCGATGTAATTCGTAGACACAATCCTGAATAAAATAGTACCAGAATTCTAAAACAGTCATCACGACATATTTTCCTCTAGTTAGCATCGGTAACGTCGATATTTTCCATATCAAATATAGATGATACAATTGTACGCTTTCACAGGTAGCCATTATGAAATCGGTAAAAGCTAAACGGTCTAACAAATATAATTACAAGGAGGAATTTCCCCATGCACTCAGAAAATTTGAAAATGACAAACAATTTGATATGTAAACCAATGTGTCATTATGCTACTTACTAAGAGTAATCTAACACTAATATGGTTTATTCAGTATGGTATAGCTAATAAAAGAGTAAAGAGAGCTTGGTCTCGGATGATCTCCAGCTAAACGTATTGATATACCAGCTGTTACCAGATATTAGGATATAACGATTACACTAAGTATGATTGCAACCACATTATTTCAGTTACAATATTTAACTTGAACAATGTGGGTGTCAATGACAATTAATTGCAAAAAAGGATCTTTACAGTATTCTAAATAAAAAACAACCCTACAGTTCCGATAGAAATAATATAATATAAATGAGGACTTAAACTAAACAAATGCTTAAGTCAGATGTTCCACCTATCAAATGCATTCCACAATACGTTAAAATATGGCAAAGTAAATGGTACATGCTTGGTGTAGATTCCATCTTTGTTTTTAATATATATTGTTTTGTAAATTAGTTTCAAAAAAGTTGTCATTACTACTGAAAGGATGATTTTCTTTTGGTCTATTATTTTGATTTAAAAAATGGCAAAGATTAAAGATACAAAGAGCAAACTATACTGCAATGTCAAATTTTTAAACATGGTTATAAATACTACCAAGAAATCAAATGAAAGTACAAAATTGAAAACAAGCATTCATTTTTAACTACCTAAAAGACACCATGATGAAAAAGTAATGGACATATTAATGTGAGGTCTAATTAAATAAAAACCATGTAAAAAGATATTTGATATAAAGCAACATTTATATAACACGAAAATATCAACCATATGTAACTACATTGATTCATACCATTGATAGTAAATTTATACCACACAACCATTTCAGTGCATCCCCAATAACCGCAGGATAGTGGCATTCAGTATATATACTGGTTGTTAAACGCAGGTACAAACTATATGACTCTTAATTCGAAAAAAAAAAACGCCAGCCATTTTGATATTGATTTTAAAGAGCACCTTGCATGCGATGGTAATGCATACTTGACATGCTTAGCAGTGGTATCATGAAGTGAAATACAATTCTATTTGTTTTTGTTCTATGTTATAGCCGTTGTTAGCACATTTATCGTTTAGATAACATACATATTGGGATATATGTTAGATTCATCTTTTAATTTGGTTTAAAATAAAATGTTTAAATAGTGAATTTATGCTTTTGAAGTAGTCTATATATAAATAACTAGTGGGTTGATCTTATTCATGTATAACATGAAACATCATAATATACAGAAAATACGTGTTAACATATAACCTAGATGAACCATATAACGTTTATTTAAATAAATAAAAATATTTATATTTGAATTGCTTTCCAATGTATTCTAGCTAGATAAACAAATATATACTTGCAACATGCAAACTGTACCATCATCATGTTGTTTATCATAAACTTAATTCATTTTATTCAATAAACGGGTCTTTTCTTCACAAACAAGAGGGTTTTTTTACAGAAACACGAACTTTGAATCTTTTGAAGATATCATTTTTTTTTCACAAACATAATTTAAAAAGTCTTTTTTTCCGCCTTGTCCTTTTTAATTAAACAGTATTTTACGTTTACCAATTTGCCTGTTGCCTGCTCGATTCAAACAAACAAACAACAATTTAGAATGTTTAAGTAGGTGGTAGCTAAATCAAAGAAACAGGTATCAACGGCGTTGTTTGACGTTAAACTGGAGTCATGTGTCTCTTTTACAAACCACATTATTCCTTTGATTCAAAATGGCTCACCAAGAGCTACCACTTCCAACTCAGACAAATTAAAAAAAAACCATTAACCTACATAAACTTGCTCAAAGTGAATGAACTTTTGATAGTTTATTAGATAATTAGAAGAAGCGACTCCACAAATCTGTTTGTGTCTTTGTCTTCAGTTATCCCTCTCCAAGATTCCCATTACCTCTATTAAGCTCAATCAGCTTACCATTGATAATTGATATGTATATAATTATCGGCAGAGATTTCCAACCAAGGGCTCCGTCGTTATTACGTCAATCCTGGGTAATTGCGCCAATGTTTTTCTAATACATATTGATGACAGTTAACCATGTATTCAAGGGCGTTTATCTGATTTCAAGAGTATTTCATTTATAGCTTGACCTGATCGGAGAGTGGACCCTTTCAGTAGTTTGTACAGTATGTTATATAAATTAAATGATGTACATTGATACTTTTTGGGCTGCTTATATTATTAGGGTATTTACAAAATATACTGTTCAACATCATTTCCTATCATCTTAAGATTTTAAATTACTTTTTTTTTTGTATGTAAAATTCGAGTACAGATGTAAGCTACAAATACAAGTTCGATTAAAACATATACCGTATATGTAAAGTGATGATACAGAAAACGGGTTATTTACGCGAAGTGGATTTCTCGGTGGACAAAGAAAAACTGATGTTTGTATCATTTGTCTTGCTAAGAGTTAACATTCTTCCACAAAGTAATACTTCTAGCATTGCGGATAATGGATACAGCGATGATTGCATTTGCAAATTAACCCCTTGTTGATGTTTGGAATTTACTTGTAAATTCTAATCCGAAAATGTGCATTACGGGAACACGTCATCGGTAACCTCACATAAAACCAACATGTATTAAACATCGTTTTGATTCAAAAGATTGCTAAATCAATGTTTGTACCCTGCACATTACAAAATGATTACAAAGGACACATAACCTCTCAGTGAGTGTTGCTTACATCTTTCTGCGTACTTGCAAGTCTATACCAGACCCAACTAGTACTGGTACCAAGCATTTTCAATTTCATCTTCCAGTTAACTGTCTGGCTGTTTGACAGGAACCTGCATGCGTGCATATCATTTCCCTCCATCTAAAGCAGACTGCTCTGGAATTCAACAGCCATTTTGATTTCGATTTTGTGAGCACGGTGATATTTAGAGACATTTCGTTTAAAGGTGTCCGCATCATTTTAATTCACTATCATTCCAAGTGTAAATAAATACCACTGATCTGTATGGGTCAGAAACTCTGTATGTAATTTTAAAAGACGTGTTACTACAGTTATGATTTGTTACAATATATGACAATGTTACATATTGTGTGATGTTATAGCCGAACGTGTAAATAAATAAATACATTCTTTGGGAAGAGTTGTAAAATTGATATTGACCCAAATACTTGAGTTCCGGTTATAGTGGACTCTATTGCTGTGAGCCAAGCTGGGAACTATTGACTGGACCACGTGGATTCCTTTATTTCGTTTTTAAACTTTTAAATAATATCGGTGTTTTTCTATGTAGTATGTTCTTGTTCCAAAAAATAATTAGTTAGAGTGTACCCGATTGCTGTGAGCTAAGCTGGGATCTATTGACCGGACCACGTGGATTCCTTTATTTCGTTTTTAAAAATAATATCGATGTTTTTCTATGTAGCATGTTCTTGTTCCAAAAAATAATTGATAAAATAAAATAAAATTAAATAGATAAATAAAAATTCGATATAAAACAAATTTCAACTGTTTTCATTACAATACTTTAACCCATGAATACAACAAACCCACCATACTGAGCCTTACACAATGACCTAAGGTAATATTAAACGGCATAGCTGGCTTTCGTTTCTTCCCGGAAACTTGCCTCAATTATTACTTTGTGATATTCTGCTGAGCTCTTTAGATAACAGAAATTATTACAATCGTTTCGTTAAACAAACTAGTATTACAAGTTCATCTGAAAAGAGAGAAAGCAATCTCTTTATTTTTATGATTGCACATTCGTATAGTTTTAAGCGTATGTGTTGGTAATTTTGCACGGGCTAACAGTATTTTCAATGAGAGAGTAACAAACACGTCAGTGGTGTGTGGTGTTAAAATGTTACAACAAACCCACCATACCATATACAATGACCTACAGTAATATAAAACTGCATAGCTGGCTTTCGTTTCTTCCCGGAAACTTTCATCAATTATCATGATTATGTACTACTTTGTGATATTCTGCTGTGCTCTTTAGATAACAGAAATGATTACAACTGTTCCGTTAAACAACCTAGTATTACAATTTCATCTTAAAAAAGAAAAAGCAATCCCTTATTTTTTATGATTGTATATTCGTATAGTTTTAAGCGTATGTGTTGGTAATTATGCACGGACTAACAGTATTTTTCAATGAGAGAGAAAAAACACGTCAGTGTGGTGTTAAAATGTATCAAATGCCGCTTTTACTCAGTTGCATGTTTTAAAGCATGGAACACACACATTTACCTTTTCTTAATTACATTTAAATCAAGGAATTGCAAAGTCTTGAGTATCAATCCAAAAAATCTGGATAAACCATTCTTTGATTTCAATACTTTTTTTCTATATAGTACTGCCTTATGTAATATTAACTATTCCTAATGCAGTGCAGCAACAACACTTCCGCTTGTGCCTCAAGTTATTTTGTATACAGAATGTCTGAAAAGTTCAAGCACAACTATGATTTAAAGCTTTTTTTTTTAAATCTTCAATTTTACGTAATGTCGAATAAATGTAAGATCCTGAAATTAAATGGGTTTAAGATGTTCGTTTGAACATTCTGTTAGGTTAAATAACTAATTCCAGCTTCCACACAGTCATACTAGAAGGTGCGTGTTACAATAAATTTGCAGTCTATGTCAATGTGTTAATTCTTATATAAATTTTTCTATTTTTCCAAACCCTATATTATATTTACAAACACAGTATTCCTAATTTTGCGTGTATTAAAACATCGATTTGGTTTCGCTACGATACTTGTCATAATTTCAAGCTAAGTTAAGGTATGATTTTAAAGAATATCACACACAAGTAAAACATATAACATTTCAGTTATGTGTTCTTTAAAAAAAAAGAAAACCTGTATAATAAGGATTCAATATAAACTATTAATTCTTTGCCATGGTACTTTATTTTTTTAATACTTTATTTCATTATTCGGAATTGTTTTGGAATTTTCAAGACTACAGTTCTTTTTCGTAAACGAGTAAGTTTTAGCCTACTTACACATGTCAGAATATCACAATTTTTGACGTGCATATGGAATATAGTCTATAGTTTATACATAATCCTAGTGATTTCACGTCCATGATCAAGGTCAAAATGTCGGCAACAGACTACTTCGAAAAAGTTGTCGCCTTTTCGGATAATTCGACTGTTTTCAAATTTTGACAGATTGTAGGCTTGATACTTCTTATCGAATTGCAAATAATATTTAAAAATATGTGGTGTTAATTTTGGATGATAATATAATAAACTCGTGAACTTCAACTCTGAGATCGCCCTGTTTGAGCTCTGTGTTGCCTGTTTTTAATATACATTATATACATTTTGTCTAACATTAGCATTCGTATAATTTACTTTGTAAAATAAGCATTCCATGGAGGCGAAAATTGCTATTTCATGTAAACTAATGAAAAGTTCGGGATTCTAATGTTTACGTTTTACATTTAAATGCTGCTAAATTAGCTCAGCGATTATTCCCTCGCTAAGTAATACATGGCTAACCCGCACCATAAGCCATGATTTGAGGCCTCACAATTGCAGTGGAAACTATTTTCTCTTTTTATGATTAAAAATACCAACGAATTACATTTTACTGAGCAAATGGAGATTATTTTCACGCAATACAAGAATGTTACACATGTTTCTACATGTCGGCATCATCGAAGTAAGTTATCAAAACTTGACTATAATGATTACTACATGGTCAAATCACCTGTGATCACAAATGAACGCAAGTTAATTTAAAGGGACTTGCCTCGATTCTTCCCACTAATTTTTTACCTACTTTTTTTTAAATTAATCTGTAGAACATTTTTATAGTAATATAACCTACAAGTAGTTTTCCATGATTTTAAGGAATATTGGAGAACATTGCAATTCTTTACCTGCTTTATTTTTTTTCGCCGGCGAAAAAAATATGTTAAAACAGTGCTTCTAGTTTCAAAATCTAAAAAGATTTCGTTTCTACACATGTGATGGGTAAACAATTTTTTTTGTGATGAAATTGTTTCTCTTTTAATATGTATTAAATTATCTCTAAGAGCTTTGTTTGATTTTTTATCTGGTAAATCCAGACCTGAGGTACAAATTTAGGATTCAGAAAACACAAGATAGTCACAC
>JXSR01S003486.1:51584-62461 GCA_000969725.1 Ophiothrix spiculata
CCCCCCTTGGCTTTATAAATGCACATACTGCATTTTTACTTTGTTGGGCAGATTATACACCCGTTGATGTTTGTTTTATGATACATGTACAAATGTATGCAATGAGTGATTTACATATTTTCTTACATTTTTCTTATATTTCTGTATATAGCAACGAAGATATCATAGATCCCAATCTCTTGGGTACAAGAACGGATATGCCATCCCAGCCCGTCCAGAAGTGGGCATCGGAGGGCAACCTCTTGAGGTGAACCAGTTGTCTTTGGCAGAGTTAGATGAGCTGAATAACAAGCGACCACTGCTGACTTATGGGCAGGCCAAGCAAGCACCACCAGAAGACTTCATCCCAGCTCATGTTGCGTTTGATAAAAAGGTCAGTTTTGTGCAATCTTAAATGTTGATGCTGTGTTTGGGTTCATTTTAAGGTAGTCATTTGTTACTACATGTACATGTATGTATTGTTTGAGGATTCAATTCAGTTCTGAGTCAGAGGGTGAATTAAGGTCTTCCAATAACACACAGTAACACTCAGTAGACCCAATGGAATGTTAACCAAGGTCACTCCTCTACTGCATTCATTTGTATGGTAAACAGTTTGAATTTACTCTATTTCAAACTGTATTTTGGGAATGAAAAACTCTGTCCATGTGAGATTTGTTTGCATTGATATCAAGCTGTGATATCCTCTTTCTGAAGGTCCTTTTCATTCACACTTGGACAAAATAATAAATTTGCTATAGCAAATTTTCCATCAACAGTTTTATCATATAAGTTGGTTCACTCAGTGTGCTGTGGAAATAGCAGTTTGAATTGAATGGTGGGAAGTGCTTAAAACACCCTTTGGTTCTGAGTACACGTTCATCAAATATTGGCACAAACAATTATAGGTCGTCAGTGAATAAACCATTCTCGCTGAATAAACTATGTAGATAGTATACATATACACAGTCTGATATGTGCCCAGCCTGGTCAGTTGTACACAAATTACAAACAAGTTGTAGCACATGATCATTCTAGAAATTAAAAATTTAGCATGCTTTCAAGGAAAAATTTAAATTTTTACCCCTATTTATTCAAGGACACTTTCAAAAATCTAACTTACTCATAATACATGTAGGCCCTAAATACCGTACTCTGGCAACTAAATGGTAATTTGACTAAAAATGCGGCTATCGAGTTGGTTAAGCGCTGTTCCTTGCTAACGCCCGCTTTGGCAGCATAATGTAAGATGCGTATTGTGTTGTCGTCAAGTAATACATGTGTAGTAGCGCAAAGCTGAACACAGAGCGGAGTCACTACGGACTCGCGAAGCATCGGTTTAGTCATGGCGCCCGCTTGGCGCAATCCCCTAACTTATTAGCCGAATTTTTAGGGTGCAAATAGACAAGTTTCCTATCTGGACTTTCTCTTAATCTATGAGTTATACTATCTCTCAAAGTTGTTTTTCCTTTCAAATCAGGTCATGTACGCCACTCTTAACGCACGCGCCAACAGCGTGAGCATAAACAATAGAAATCGACAAATCACGCTTCGCAAATACGAGCGTAAATAAATGCTTCAGAACACAGAAGGCCTTAACAACAAGTCTTGGAAAGAAAAAACCTGCAAACGAAGAAAATCAACTCTGAGATAAACTATGCTTGTAGTTGGCTATCATAACCAAGAGTATAAACCACCTTGCATTTTCACTTAAAGTTAACACACAATAAAAGAGTTAAATTTGGACTTAAACTGATGAAAAACAAAACAAACTACTCATTTAATATGTCCTGTTGCATGTGGTACATTGTAAAACATTACTGTACATGTATGTATGTTTTTGTTAAAATTTACAAAATAGGTAACAGTAGCACAACTTTTACAAATTCTATAATCAACAGGTGTTAAAATTTGATGCGTACTTCAAACAAACCATCCATGAATCTCCCAGTGAATACTACCGCATCCGTCCAGTCATCATATACTACTACCTAGAGGACGACAGCATCTCAGTCATCGAGCCACATATCGAAAACAGCGGAATACCGCAGGGAAAGCTGATAAAGCGCCAGCAGTTGCCCAAGAATGACCAGGGTGATAATTGGCACTGGAAGGATCTCAACCTGGATATGGATGTGACATTTTATGGCAAGGTCTTCCACATCACAGCTTGCGATAGATGGACATCAGTGAGTACTTTTATGACCAGTTTCCTTTTGTTTCAGCCAGACTAGGCAAAACCAATTTCATGAAATGGATTATTGGGAGTCTGAGTGTCTCTATGTCAGGCCATGTTAACCCACAATGATCTCAGGGCATTTCATAATAATTACAGACCAAAAATGAGCATAAAGCTTGCAGAACATTGTGGGTAATTTAAAACAGAATACTAACAAGACTAAGGTTATTGCATACAATGTATGTAAAACCTACTCATTTTCTGTGATACGGTTTTTCATTTTCAATTGAATGTGGTATTTTATACAAACTTTTTATTATCAAATGTCAGTGTCTTCCAACTATTAGGGTTAAAGACCATGTCAGTTTTAAGTGAAAAATATCACTGCAAGTGTTTTAAGAGTATCTTGGTCAAAGTTCATGTATTCTCTACAGAGCAGTCAAGTTAGCTCAATCGGTAAGGTGCTCGCTTGCAATGTGGAAGGTCCCGTGTTTGAACCCCACTGGTGCCAAAAGTTGAGTGTGCTTGAAATTCCCATTGACACTTTTGAGGAACTAACTGCTAATTGTCTCATGCATGGAAATCCGTACGAAACTCCGGGAGCTGATCCGGGTAGCAATGGTGCATGTGTAGGCTGATCAAGGTTCAGCGCCCTTAGAGGTTGCCGCAGAACCTGAAATGATACTTAGTGTGGGATGGAGCTTACTTGGGCCACAGTGGTCAGCGAACACTTGTAAAATGTGCAGAGGCCTAGTGGAATTACAAATCTGGGAGGCATAGAGCATAATAAATCCCCAGTATTTTTTTTTTTTTACAGGCTGGATCACTTTGAAGATTATCGTTTTAATTGACTCAAAATGTACACAAATATTTGATGTTTCCTATTCATGTATTATCAAGTGTGAACTTGAGTAATAATTGTTCTTTCATCAATCGCAGGAATACATGGCCAGTGAAGGCATAGAGCTACAGCAACCAACCTTCCAGCCTAAGGACCCGTACACAGAATCCCGTGTAGAGAAAGCAACGCTGGAAGCGTTCACAACACCGTCAACGTTTGACAAACTCAAACAATTCTTAGAGATGGATCGCAAGGTAAATAAGCTTAGGCCAAAAAAAAACCTGTTTGATTGGCATAACATAGGAAAAAAATAGGGTAGGTAGGTCGTTTTTTTTTTTTTTTAATATTTCTTTTTTATTTTCTAAGTCTATGTTTCACATACAAGAACACAAAATATATGGCACATATACAAAAACATCTTCACTTTTTCTGTAACACATCTTTTATTTGCCTTTTTGAATGTCCTGCAAGCCATATCTTGGGCTCCCATGAATCGATTCCCATCAAATTTGGGATTTGGAGGTTTTTTACCATGCTCAAAAAAATAAAAATATCTAGGGTCGGTGGTAAAATTTTGGTAGGTCGGGTTACGCCAATCAAACAATTTTTTTTTTAGGCCTAAGCTTAGATAAAGGATATTGTACTGGGGAATCTGTACTCACAGCCATCGTGTTGTTGCTCATTGGGCAGAGTTATTGAACCTCCGGATATATTAGGAGTTTGGCCCGATATCTAGGCAGATCGCGAAAATCTTCATTTCACACATATACAACGTGTGCATTTTGTTTCATCCGCAATTTTGTCTGCATTTCAAGTAGCGTGGATTGCAACTTGCTCCAATCAAAGTATGCCAAATTTTCCCGGTAATCTGTTTCAAAAATCTTGTGAAGTGTGGCACGCAGAGCCGTAAAATGCCAGAGGTACAATAAGTCACCCTCTTATAAGCCACAATCCAAGATGGCTGCCATCCCATAGGATTTAGACAGCTGTCAAATCAAAATGGCGGCAAGTCCAGATTCACCTATATTAGTTCCTTGGGTGTATAATCGTTGAAAGTTGTGGGTTTCAGTCAGTTTGGCGTGTGCAGTATTGTTGAATAGGTAAACCTTCTCTTGTATGTCTGTCAACCCAGCTGTCTATTGGGCGTTGTATTCTTCAGTGCTGTCAGGGGGGTGGAATCAATTTCGAAAAAAAATCACTCCGCCCATTGACCTCGATATTAAAATGAAAGTTACACCAAATGTTCTGTTTAGGTCATATATTATAAACCAATGTCAGTAAATACTAAATCCGTTGGAGTTGGGCGATCAACTCCATTGTACATTGTTATTTTGTCCGTTTCTGTTGAGAACAACTTTATCTCACACAGTACGTCAATGACGATACTGGCAAAAGGTCACATGCAGTGTTCCCGCTAAGGCCGTATGTCGCGAAATTGGCGCAGAAGCTCAAAAAAATGGCGCAAGGCTTTCTTAAACAAAAAGTCAAACATATATACACAACGTTCACTTATCTCGGTTTTGTTCAGATTATGTTCAAAATTACCCTTAGCGGGAACAGTGGTCACATGACATAGTTTTTGAGTGACGGGGCATAGCCGCCGCCTCCTGAGTGCTGTTAGGGTAAGTGTGGGGGTGGAGGTCCATGTGGTGATTCCATTACTGTTACAGTAGTGGAGTGTAGCTCAATAGCTTGGAGAGAGAAATGGGCAACGCAACCTGAGCAAATGACTTTGATACAGTCGTTATCAAACCCTTCATGTGTTTCCACTTAAAGACTAGGGCCTGCATTCCAGAAAAGTGTTTAGCTAAACCTCAGTTTTAACTGAACACCAACTGATCAAAAATGATACACACCCTTTACAGCTTTCAAGCAGAACAGTTCAATTAATAGTGCTGTTGACTGGAAAATAAAACTGTGGTTTAGCAAAATCATTTTTTAAATACAAGCCTATATTTTTTGCTTAGATAGATCTATATTACGTAACAAATCTTGTGTTGAAAAAAATTGAAACTTCTGGATCCTTGATGATGTCATCTGATAAATATTCATTATGGTTTTCATTTCAGGTTTTACGGTTCTACTGCGTATGGGACGACAGAGACAGTATGTTTGGTGAAAAGCGCCCCTACATTATACAATATTATCTTGTTGATGATACAGTGGAAGTACGAGAAGTGCATGAACCAAACGATGGCCGAGATCCATTCCCGGTGTTCCTCAAAAAGCAGAAACTACCAAAGAATAGATATAACGTAGAATGTAAGTAAATGCAATTCTTGTGTGATTTTGTTTATTAAGACTGGCACTGGCAGTGACCTGCATCAATTGAAACTGATGGAAAAATTGTTGTATTACAACATTTGAAAAGTTTTTAAAATTCTAATTAACCTTGTAAGGTATCACATGAGGCAGGCTTTGTCTTTTGAAAATTGCTGGCAAGCATTAAATGGGTCTCTTGAAGCTATTTAGGTAGGCATAAGGACAGCAAATCAAAGGCAAAACCAATAAAGATAGGAAACATTAATTCTTAGAGGAGCTCCAAATTACTCATGTATAGCAATCGAGGAGAGCAGGTAAAGCTGGGGTAGACCTTCAACTAGCATGAATTGTTTTTTTGCTCTAACTCTCAAACTAATTGCATATAAAAGTATACATTTTTAGAAGAGGATTTTTACCCTGAACATATTAGTGATATAGGTTTTTGTCCAAAAATATCGATTTTGGCAAAAAATGCTAAAAACTGTATTTTTTGCCCCCATAATTTCTGGAACACCTAACTAAAATTTGTGAAATTATGAACTTATTTGCTTTTTGGAATTTAGAAACAAATGTCTAGGAAGGGTTTTCTCAGATTTTTTTTTTAGAATAATTGCCAAAAATAGGCCAAAAAGTGCCAGCGGTGGGATTTTTTTGCATTTTTAGACCTATTTTTGGCAGTTTAAAAAAAAACTAAGATAAAAATCAAAAATTTGAGGAAAACCTTTCCTAGACACTTGTTTCTAAATTCCAATTCCAAAAAAACAAAAAAGTTCAAAATTTCACGAATGCAAATTTTAGTTAGGCTTTCCAGAAACTTTAGGGCAAAAAATATGGTTTTATTTATTAAGTTCAGGGTAAAAATCTGCTTCTAGAAATATATACTTTTCTATAGTTTATGTAATTAGTTTGAAAGTTAGAGTACAAAAATGGTTGATGCCATTTGAAGGCCTACCCAAGCTATAAGAAGATTAAACCTTTGTAGTATATGAAATCCCTGCATGAGGTTGTAAGAAGTGGGCACATGTGGAAGTCTGTATTCAAGGCGTACTGTCAAGTTAATGGGCGCGTGTGGTCTAGGCGGAAAACTGGACTCATGATCGGTAGGTTGTGAGTTCGAGCCCCGCTAGTGCCAACATGTTTTGAACCTGGGCAAATCACTTTATCACACTTGCCTCGTCGATCCGAGCATATTCGGGAGATGTTTGGGGGGAATATCACAACCTTAGTGCTGATAGGGCTGCGCCTTTAGTCATTGGCCGCAAATGGCCAAGTTTAAGGCAAAATATTTCTGACGATTCCCTTGTTACGGCATACTAATGTCATAGCTTTGTATCCACTGGAAAAGACGCAATATAAATGCAGGAAATATCATAAAGCATCATTGAAAAACTGGCAAAATTTTAGGGCTTATTTCATTTTGCATGTGTGTATGGCAAAAGTTGTTGAGCCAGGAATTTCAGTGGCCTAATTGGTGATTATTAGGCCTGTGACTTTCCGGGAAATTTAGTACCCGGGTACCATACTTAATTTTAGGGCAGGTACCCTAACATTTAGATTAATGGTTTGATTGGAATATATGGATGTAAACATGTAAACAAATCACTGGTCAGTGATGTAGTATGTAATTATCATCATAAAATATATCATTTTCCAATGACATCAACATTTTGAAATTTTACCTTTAATTTATGACTGATTTATGGTTAGTTTAGCAACTTCAGAACATTTTATCCAGTTAATTACTGGAAATGTGGATGTTTATACTCCAATTCTGGTAATCGGTTTTTAAAAGTTGTACCCGGGGAAGCATAGCTGAGGGCGGGTACCCGGGTTTTATAGTCCCAGGCTTAGTTAAATTAACATACAAAGATGGAGCAGGATATCACTGCCGGTTCCAAGATTCTTGAAGAGGTTGTTCTTAATTTTATCAAGGCCAGATTTTGTTGCTTTCCTGCTTCAGTGGCCTACTGAAATCTGATTGAATTTTCAAGCCAGGTATCCCAATTTGAATTCAGCATATTTGTATTCTTAGTTGTACCCAGTGATTTATAATGATAAATCTCTTTTTCCCAACAGCCTCCTTCCCTGCAGTTGTAATGGAACTGTCCGATCATGAGATCAAGGATTGGTATTGCCCTGCTGATTTCGGCATCGGCAAGCACGTAATTGTTTACAACAGACCATTCCTAATCTTTGACTGTGATGAATTCACCAAAGCTTATCTCAATGCAAAGTACAATGTGCGTGATTTCACACCGGTAGCAGTGTCGGCTAACGCACAAAGGCTGCCACAAATGGTGAGTAAAGAACTTTATAGCATTTTTTTTAAAACCTGTTCATAGATGCAAAAGTTGATTGTGTTTAAAATTCCCTTTGAATTCCCAATGACACAATATGTGGGCTGATCAAGGTTCAGTACCCCTAGAGGTTGCAGTAGAACCTGAAATGATGCTTGAATTCCCAATGACACAATATGTGGGATAATCAAGGTTCAGTACCCCTAGAGGTTGCAGTAGAACCTGAAATGATGCTTGAAATATGCTTGGTGTGGAATGGGCCTTACTTCCTTACTTGGGCCACAGTAGTCAGCGATCACTTGTAAAGTGTGCAGAGGCCGTGTGGAATTGCAAATCTGGGAGGAATGGACCACTATACATGTAAATCCTCAGTATTCATTTTAAAAATGTCAGCTCAACTTAGTGAAATCAAGTCGTGTGTAGAGATGAGATGGAAATAAACTCTGTAAAGGAAGTGTGACATTGTGTGAGATCAAAATGTACACTCTCTTTCAAACCATCTGCTTTGATCTCACTGCAGGCTACTATCCTTTAGCTTGCTATAGTGTATATTCTCCATCTAATAACCCTTTTTGTGGCCTTCATTCAGGAACTGCCTCCATACAATGGCTTTGGATCCTTGGAAGACTCTCTCCAGTCCTGTCTCTCTCTGGTGCCTCAACCACCCAAGAAAGACTTCATCAAGATGCTTGAGAATGACCACAAAATCCTGCGCTATGAAGCTGTAATGGTGAGTATCCACATAGTTTATCTCTGAGTTGTTTTTAACTTGTTCACAGGTTTTTTCTTTCCGTCGCTTGATGTTAAGGCCTTTTGTGTACTGATGCACTTATTTACGCACATACTTGCAGAGCGAAATTTGTTTATTTCAATTTTTTATGCCCACGTTGTTGATGCGCGCGTACACAGCCCGATTTCAAATGAGAAGCAACCTTGAAATATATTATTCACTCTGCATTTTCCTAGCCAATCAGAAGGCAAGAATTCATTTGTCCTAGCCAATCAGAAGGCAAGAATTCATTTGTCCTAGCCAATCAGAAGGCAAGAATTCATTTGTCCTAGCCAATCAGAAGGCAAAAACTCAAAGGATGCTGAGTTGATTAGCAATTCACAATGTGTGCTACATGTACCTTCTGGACCGTGTGAATGTGTTTAACATTATGGTCATTTTCATGTGGACTTGTGATTGCCTTACAAAGGTTTATTTTATTTTCTTAACTTTGCAGAAACAGGACTCTAACTAGAATAAAATTTTCATTTGATCTCATTATTCATTTTACCCAACAGGACTCTGTCAGACCCGAAGATAAAGGCAGGAGGTTAATCATCAGCTATAGATTAGCAGACGACATGATCACTATCTACGAACCACCTGTGAGAAATTCTGGAATCGTCAGTGGGAAATTCAAAGAGCGCACTCGCATGACCAAGCCAGGCTCCACTCCAGAGAACCCACAGTTTTATGGTCCGCAAGACATGTACATAGGCGCAACCCTTGTTTGTTTTGGTCATCGTTTCATCATCACTGATGCAGATGACTACGTACTGAAATATCTTGAGGCGCGTCCTAACGATTTTCCCGGATCGGAAAGGACAGTAGAATCAATTCGCCAGAAACGGATGTATGATCCAAGGCAAAGAAATACAGCTGTAAAAGGAGCACCCATTACAATTAAGAGAAGGTAATGATAAAGTTGGACTAACGGCTGGTGTTAATTCATCTGAAAAGCGTTTTGATCTGTTAGTCAATTAAATTCATTTGATTGCATACATTTCTTGAAGAAGAGTTTCATGTAAAATCTTTGATTATGCTCCTGGGCACAACAAATTTCAAGAAAGACCAAACTGAAATTAGTTGTTTTTACTGACTTAGGTTATGTTCACAAATAATAGTCATGACTGGCTCTAGAGCGAGACAACTTAGCAAATGCGTTCACACATGGGCACGACTTGCGCGTTAAAGCTAGTGGTGCGTCACTTTTGGTCACGAGCGAGACACTTTCTATAATTGCATTCACACTGGGAATTTGCATGTGAGCAGCTCACGAGCAAGAATATAGTCATGACCAAATTCTCTGTATGAACACGCCCTAAAAAGGCTTTGAAAATATTGATACCGAAATACATATTTTGGCGACAAAATTGTACATTTTGATTTGACATAACCATTGTGTTCAGAATGTGAATTTGCTTCTAGAAAGTGAACTTCGTATATGTAAAAGTGACCTGCACAAGGTTTAATTAACTGACACCAGCCCTAAACTATAAGCCCAAAGTAAACTATTATTGAAGTCATTAAATTTCCTACAGATCAAGCATATGAATACAATAACAATTAAACATGGGAAGTATTAAGGGGCTGCACACAATACATGCCTTTATTGTGACCGATATTATAAGAGGCATTTTGCGATCTGGGTTATCGAATTGGTCTAGCAGTTCGATATAAAAGTGTGTGTTTAATCACTGTATTTAACCATTTCTTGTATCGGCTTATATAGATATCGGCCCAACTCCAAAATAGCTCAAAATAGAATTAATCTGCTCGGCTATTATACTTGCTCAGGGCATTATATGGTCATTAACCACAGATTACAATACTTATTGATTTGTCCTTGTCATGTTGGCTGACAATTTTTATTGTAAGAATTACATTAAGAGTTTATTGAACTCATTCCAAAATTCATGTTTTCTGCAATATTCACTTTTAATTTAAATGGTAATTGGTATAATAGAAATTACTAAATTTATAAATACTTTCAAAACTATTAAATGTAAGACCAACAACTGGTAACTGTAATTGTTGATGTGTAACAATCATAAATAAATGTACAAACAGATATGGCACCTAATTTCAGTTTGAATTTATTACATTTCAAGTTGATAATTCTATCAATATTATTTTCTCATAACATAAGAAAGCAAAAGCCGTGACTATGAACTCAAAATCAGCTTCCCTCTATACATTTTTAAAAAGTACTTGGACATACACATTTTTATCCATAACCATTCCTGTTTATTTTGAATATAGGGAAAATGTAGCTATAAATGTGCTTTGAATTTAATAATGCCTCCAAATTTTAAATTAACTGAAGATATGAAACATTAAATTCTCAAAATGTAGGCTATTTTTTAACAATAATCATAGATAATAGCGATAATAATTTGTTTTAACAAAACACATTTAAAAAGTAGGCCTAAACTTTTAGGTGGGAAATGGTTAAGGGCTGCACTTTGATTGACTTCAAAGTAGCCTATAATTAGGATGAAATAAATTGCTTACTGTGCAGATGCAAAATTTGAATCCATAATTTTACTT
>JXSR01S003486.1:62626-74784 GCA_000969725.1 Ophiothrix spiculata
AAGTATCATGTCAAACTTTTCTGCAATTTAAAAATATTAATTTTTATTTTTGATTAACCAACTGAAAATAAAACACTTCAAGAGTAAAATCCATTAGACCTGAACAATTCACCACAAAATCACAGCTTACTATAAATTACTATAAAAAATCAATTGGTGTTTACACCTGCGTGAAATACTTAATGCCTCTTTCTTTGTTCCTATTGTTGTGTGGTGTATCGGCGAAGGTATGGAGTAATGCCGGTATACATCAAGTAAATAAACTACCTTTAATGTGATTTTAACAAGTGTTTTCATTTGGAGGTCTATCGAACTGGGTGTATCGACCTCCATTGATAAAGATCTTTCGATATTGGGGCATGATTTGTGTTGCTCTCCTAAACAAAAGTTTTATTTTGCATAGTATGAAAGACCTTTTCACATGATTGCAGAGTCAAACCTACCATTCAAGACATGCAGTGCATTTTTGTAATCGCTGTGTAGTCACAGATTCTCTTAGCATAAGTGCCCAAAAGATTTGTTTTGTAGGAAAATAATCGATTTCAACTTTGAATTGGCTCATAGAAGCCACCCTAAACACAGTTTTAGACGGGTTTTACTTGTGCCCAAAGGTAGGATTTTTAAATTCAGCATTCGTGTAGGATTGAACAACATCCAAACTATTTACTTTAATACCCAAATGTATATACCATGAGGCCGGCCAGTAAATTCAATTAATCAATTGATACAATGACACATACACATTATAATCAGATAGTCTAAACTGAAAATAAATTGTTGTGAGAATATTACCGAGCTGATTGAGATGAATTTGTCATGTGAGTGCAAAAAAGTCATATCTGCAATAGCTGCCATTTATCATTAATTTGGATTGCACACTCTAGGCCTGTAACCTCCCGTCTTGGGTCAGTGGCTCTTGAAATAGCCCATAAGGGGCATTTCAAGAGCCTTTGACATAATGACAGGGAATTTTGATGGATTTTTCAAATTTTAGTGACGAGGTGTTAAATAAATAAAACTTAAACCAGCCATTTCAGATACAATTTTTGCACTCACATGACAAATTCTTCTCACTTTGAGAGTGGTCTTTGTGTATAAGCATACAAGTTTTTTTGATCAATATAGTTTCTTGCTTAACCACAAGCACAAAGGCTATTGGCTTATATTCACAAAAGAGGAACAACTTTTACTCCACTTTTAACCACAAGTTTTCTTTTTTTGACTACAAGACCAGTGTTTTTTATTTGCTGAACTATTATTATTACAATAAAATACAAATTAAAATATCTTATTACACATTTCTTGGTGTGAGCTGTAAAAAGCACATAATGAAAATAAAAAATTAAATATATCTCATGTATGCAACCAATTTATAAATGGTGCAGAGGCAGGGCCGTACAACCATCCTGATATCAGACATAATTCATGTTTCATCCTGATGTATATAAACATACTTTCTCAGTAGCAGGACGATAAGCTTACTCAAACTAACTATTGTACAGCGATTGTGTGATAGCAATTTATTCACATGAGTAAGAAATTAGTAACATTTTCGTCCACATTTTAAGATTTTTGTCCCACTAGTGTTCCGCTATTTCCAGGCATTATGCCCCTTTGCTTCGTACGGCCCTGTGCAGAGAGTAAATGACCTCGACATGGAGCGTTGTTGCAAGCTTGGGATGCACCTTTTGGAACGAAATACATGGGGTGGGTAAATTAGAGTTCAGACAAAATGTCTACTATCACATTAATGGGTCTTATATATTCCACTCATTTGTCTTGCAGTCCTGGAGATATTGACAGGCTAATCCAAGAAGTCCGCACCCAGCTACAGCGTGATAATTATCTCAACTTCAGCTCATTGACAGACGCTTTCTTGATGTATGATCGGGACAGATCAGGGGTCATTGACAAGGAGGAGTTAAAACAGATTTGCCACAAGCAGAACCTGCCATTGGATGATGACATCATGACAGCTGTAAGTACTTGGGCACACCATTAGATTTCCAGATGGTAGCTGGAAATTTGGGGGAAATGAGAAATAAGGCTGGGGTAGACCCACAAGATGAATAAATAGTATTTTTATTCTAACTTTCTAACTACTTATATAAATCATATAAAAGTATACATATCTAGAAGCAGATTTTTATGCTAAACATGATGGTAATGTCGGTTTTTGACCAAAATGGTGACCATCCCAGGCCAACAGAAATGCCCACCCCTATTTCTAATGGATCAGTCCAATTGGTCTATCAATAATACTACAGTATAGTGTTTTTCACAAAGTGCAGAAAGAATTTGTTAAACATGAAAAGTATGCAAAGGTGTGAATTTTCTATGAATTTTGGAAGGTTACAGGTGCAGAAATGTAAGATTAGATCAAAATTATTGAAGTGTTGAACCTTGTGATCATATTCCTTGATATATATGTGTCACAATGATCAGAGGTGAGAACAATTTTGACATGTTATCCACAACTAATGATATTTTCCTCAGGTTTGAGTTTTGAACAAATCTATTTATATACCGGTACAATACTCAATGTTAAAAAATTATGTTAACAAAAGATCACACTTGCATAATATTCTAAGCAGTTATGGAATCCCATATTACACAGTTATTTATTACAAAATCATAATTACTTTGAATGAATCGATTCCAATAAAATTGTATAAAATCTACACTCCAAATGTTCCAATGGTTGAAAGTAGGAAGTCCAAGAAATATTTCAAAGTAGAAACCTCAACAAATTTCCCAGAATTTTGCAAGTCTTAAATAGAAAATTGACATATCTTATGAGATGTATTTATATATTTTACAAGGTTTACTAAAAGTGATACAAATCCAATCTGAATCGAAACCATGGTTTTCGTTACTTCTCGTATTCAAATAACGTACCTTCAGATCGAGAATTAATGTCATATAGATTTGTAAGGTAATGTAAAATTCATCTCCAAACCACCATTATCCCGGATTACAGCAATGGATTTTACAATAACACTGTCGCAAAAATGTGCATTTCCTGATGCATTTGTTGTATATTCAACAAGTTAAGGTATAAAAATAGTTAACAAGAAAATATGAATTCACATAAAATATATTGGAGAGAGAATTAAAAACCTAGAGGTACTTATTACATTTAGTTTTCAATAGCAAAACCAAAGACTTATATAAATCATTAACAAAGAGTGGGACATTTTTATCTTGAAATAGATTAATTTCACCAAGTTAAAAATTGAAAAAGTGATAAAACTTGCTTGTTATTAAAAATATATCTTGAAAATGAATGTGTCTGGTAATTTGTTGGCACCAATAGAAAGGTAACCACCAATTATTATTTTAAAGGAAATTCTCTTTTAAATTGAAAATGAAAAAAAAAAAATCAAGTTTTACATAACCTGTATGGTTATCAAACCATCAGGTACGACTTGATCTTAGGTTGCTCATTTCAATTTGCTCATCACCTCTCTGATACTTTGGCTTTCTACATGAGTAAGATTATTTGTCTAACATATAATCACCTAAAGTGTATAAAAATGGGTTAAGAGAGGAGTTGATAGGCAAGATGAATGTGGCTATCAAGGCGTACACAACTGGGTCCACTGTTACTATCCCAGCTTGCACAAGGATAGATAATATGCCTATGGGCACCCAGCAACAGAAATCTGTGAGGACAAGAAGAAACATCTTTTTTGCCATTTGAATATCTTCTTCCAAGTTTGTACAACGGCCAGATCTTCTGGTTGATTTTCTTGCCATTAAAAAGATACTCGCATAGCAGACGCCTACTATGGTAAAGCAGAGAAGATTGAGACATGTGAAAACAGCAATGGAAAAGTACATTGCGACTTGACTGCCAGTAGCTATAAACTCTACTTTTGATTTGGTCACATAATATAGCCTTGATGTTTGAATGTGTGTTTCAGTCATATTAAAGGATTGTTGTCTTGAGATAGGGAGGCCAACACAGATCTCAGACACTGCATAAATGTCAGGATCTATTCCTGATAATACAAATGATGTGATACTGATAGCCAATGCTATTAACCAGAGCACGCAAATTAATTTGCGTGCATATTTTGAACCAAATCTTATAGCTTTAAATGGGAACCTAATAGCAAACGCTCTATCAAAGCTGATCATAGTTATAAAGAACACAGAGGCCTCACTAGATAAAACAGAGAGGGCCCCAGCTAATTTACAAAGAGAACTGTTTCTCCATATTTCTGAATAAGATGGGAAATAATCTTGATAGTACAAGTCAACTGAGAGAAGAATGAGCAGATAAATACCCATGCAGAAATCAGAGATAGCCAGATTGGTAATGAGCAAAAATTGCACTTTGTTCGTTTGGTGTCTGTGCTTGTATCTGGTTATAATACTAAAAACATTGCTTGATATTGCTAGAATACTAACTACCCATATCCCTACACGGAGGATATCAAAGCCTAACAAACGCTGACATGTAAGGAAAGGAGACGGGGTTGAATCTGAAACACATTTTGCTTGGGTCACAAAACAGCAGGTAGCTGCACTGTCCACAAACACTGTACTAGATGCATTCAACAAAATAAAATTGTGTTTTGTAGCCAAGTGTATAGCGTTCCCTCGAAGGTCTACTGTCAAATGAGATTGAACGAACATCCCGTTTCCAAGTTTGTGCAAGTCATTGTTAGACAAATTCAAGTATGAAAGTTTTGGTAATTTCTGGAATATGTCATGAGGTAAAAAATGCAATTTGTTGCCATCAAGACTAATCCAATCCAATTGAGTCATGTTTTTGAATGTATTTGGATACAGATGTGTTAGCAAATTGTTTGACAGAACAATACCTTCTAAATGTTGTAAAGAATGTAAAGAACTTGGTAAAATTTCTCTCAAATTGTTTTGATCTAGGTTTAATATTTTTAGATCCCCTAACCTGTGAAACACACTTACTTGTAAATCCCCCAACATGTTTTTTCCAAGGTAAAGATAAAGAAGTTTCTCTAACATAACGAGTACACCAGGTTGTATTGTTGTTAAATTATTGTGATATAAATACAGGAGTTCGAGATTTTCCAACTTATCGAACAGACCAAGCTGTATATCTTCCAGTTTATTTTTACCAAGGGAAAGGTGTTTGAGCCTTCCCAATCCATCAAAAATACCAAGTTGTATTGCTGTTAAATTATTGTAAGATAGGAACAGATCTTCAAGATTCTCTAACACATCAAATACATGAGGGTGTATTTTTTCCATCATATTATATGAAAGATAAAGAAGTCTCAGCCTTCCAAAGCCATCAAATGCTCCTTGTTGTATTACCTTCAAATTATTGTGTTTTAGGTCTAATCGTGTGAGATTATATAAATCATCTGTTGCGCCAAACTCAATCTTTTCAAGCATATTTTTTGCAAGATAAAGATTGGCAAGGCTTTGCAACCCACCAAATGTACCAGGGGCTATTTCTTTTAGTCTGTTGTTATTAAGTTGCAGATCTATCAGATTTTCCAGTTCACAAAATGCACAAGGGTCTATACATGTATCTTCTAATGTGTTGTTTTCCATATCAAGTACCAACAGATTATTCAAGCCATTGAATATGTTAGAAGACACAGTCTGTTTCAACATATTGTGCGACAAGTCTAAGCCCAACAGTCTTTGTAATGTACTGAACACAAACGGTTGAATGAAACAAAGATGATTATTGTTCAAGTGCAGAACTAACAAAGAGTGCCTTGAACCTGAAAATGAGTTCTGATTGATTGCATGTAATCTGTTGTGAGCCCAGTTGAGGAGTGTTACATTAGGTGGGTATGTTACCTGGGCTAATGATGTGGATCCATTGGTGAAGGTTATTTCTACTTGCATAAAGTTACCAAGACTACAGTTACATTCCTCAGGACATTGGATTTGACATTTGATACCATCTCGTTCCTTAGGTAAGGCAAAGCCCCACCTTGTAACAGAATTGTTATAATACCAGTGTCGATGCCAAGATGAAACTTGTTCCTGTTTACATTCAGCCATAAAGTCTTCATTGTCAGCTTTGTTAAATGTATACTGCAAGCTGAACAGAATGGTCCAAAAGAGGATTCCAAACATTGGCTTTGACATGAAACTCATTTGAAAACTATAACAACAGGTGCCCATAGTTATTCCAGTAAAATATGCCAAGGAAAAGTTGCCTCTTCTCTGGAAAGAAGTTTATTGCATCAGTCATTTAACTTTGTGTATGTTGTTCTAGTTGTTTATATAGACAGTCTTATGCAAAAGCAATGATGTGATTGAACATTGCAATTAAACTGATTAAGTTTTCTATATGCACTATCACTGTCACATGATAAATTTTGACCAATCAGGGATTTCCGAGCCAGCCTTGAAAATGATACCACTCACAATAGGAAGTGTTGAAGTGATATGATAGCAAAGCAACATCATAAATCTTGAAAAAGCTTTTCTTAATTAGATTGATGTAATCAATCTAGCAGAGCCAACCATAAGACTTGGATTACAAATTTGCTAAATGCACATTAAAACTTGAGTTGAATTCTTCATAGATCAAGTAATGATATAGCAAATATTTTTCACATCCCATGTTGATTGCTTTTGTAATTGAAATTTAAACATCAGGTAATTTTCAATCATGCAAATAAGTTTGCTGCAGTTTACATTGGGCTATTCCATTTGAAGTCCACACCCCCCTATGGAAGATTTTGGAATTCCAACCAAAATCTCCCTTTTTTGCATTCCAAATCCAGACAATTTTCAGAAAATTCATGCTGAAAAGGGTATGGAAGATTTTGGAATTCCAACCAAAATCAACACATTAATTCCAAAATCCCAGCCGGAACGGCACTTAATATTAAAATCTTCCATAGGGTTCTGCTGGAATAAGACTCGGGAATTTATTTTTTCCCATCTGGATTTAATGTGGAAGTGCAACTGGAATTGGCAAGTAAAACATTTCTTCCATAGGGGGGGTGTGTATTTCAAATGGAATAGCCCATTAGATTAATAGGTGTGTTTTCTTGATAGGTTTACTTTACTTATCCCCCAACGTCAAGCAATTGTCCACACAGCAACTTTAAAGATTGAAAAGAACGCTCTTTTAAAGTTGGGCTTGCAGATTAAATGTGAAGTGGTGTCATTCTGACAAAACATCATTGTAAAATGCATTAAATAAAAGTAGGGTGGTTTGGCTGTTATTCTGAATGCAGAATGGGGTCTGGTAGCTAAGATATAACAGGTGTACCTTGAACTTGTACTCTGGCAACTGAATGGTAATTTCACTGAGAATGCGGTTACTGAGCCAGCCCATTTTTTAGGGTGCAAATAGACCAGTTTCCTATCTGTACTTTCTTTAATCTATGCTTTAACTAATCTTAACTAGATTTATATTAAAAAAATGACCATACATGTAATTATGTTTGGAATAAAATTTCATAGAATTTAGATTGCATCTAACCATCCTGTAAATCATAAGGGTGCCCCACATATGTGATGACTCATCCAGAAAAGGGGGACTTTGTGACAGAACACTTTTCTAGAAACTGATGAAAATAGGCAGCAAAAAAAAGAAGAAAATAATAAGAATTTCCAGCAGATTTTCAGTTGTAAAATGTGATCGCGTTGATCAATGTCAAGTGAGGTGTCATTTTAAAGCATAGAAAATGCTGTAACAGATGAAATGATAAAATCAAAATTTATATCATCTGCAAAGTTCCCTCTTTCGGGGTGAGCCATCACATACTGTCTACATTTGCTATACATGCCTGACATTATGTGACATTGATTGATAATTAGTAAATCCCACAAGAGTTTGTTTCATTTTTATTTTATTAAAATCATTCCACACTCTACATGTAGAAGCCATTAATGTAATTAAGTCGTTGTTGACACTGATATATCGTATGGGCGAAGTCACAGATCCCTAAGGGAAACTACAATAGTGGAGCAGCGAAAGTGTTGATTAAAGTGGAAATTTTGCAATGAAACCGATATCTACTACAGAGCACAATCACAACATGTATGACGCATATACTGGCTATTACTTTCAAATTAACCAACATTTGTGGTCTCGGGCATCAGTATAATTGACTGTTGTTACTGACAATGTGTTGAGATATTGCTGTAATGAATCAATGTAATGAATAAACCCTAGGAAGACACCGTGGCAGCTTGTCACTCATCTATTCAAAAAATTATTACCTAGTTCATGAGGTGGGCAGGTGAAAATGGATATTCTTTCCCTTTTATCTTTAACCAGACTGGATCAAAACTTTGACACAGATTTGATTTGCAGGGATCGCTGCATTTCACTGGCAAGAAACATGTAGTAAAGAAAAAATCAGTATTTGAATTGAACCCTATAGATACAATTTCATCTTACCAGGGCCCCATTTCATAAAACTTAGAATCAACCTAAGTCTAAAATTTACGATTCGTCTTATCTTTTTTAGATGAAAAAAATTCAGGAAAAGTCTTTATTTCAAATGCCTTTATGAAGTAAAACATAATAGTAATAATACCATTAAGATAAACTCAAAATTTAATACTCTATGCAGAGTTCAATTGAGTAATTCGTCCTAAGTTCCATGACTTAGGTTGATTCTAACTTTTATGAAATAGGGCCCAGGTCTGAACATGTTGATTATATATTCCTTCAGTCATTTCAAAATGCATTGATGTTATATGTACGGTCAAATTCTACATCCTATCTGACACTCAGGTTGCTTGCATATGCTTGGGTGTTTTGATTATTGTATAGTCTTTGGACAAATTTCAGTATGAAACAACTGAATTCTTTTCCGAAAATGGCATAATCAACTCTGGTTTGAAAAAAAGAAGAATTATGTCATAGTGTGGATGAATGTACGTTGATGTTGCTATGCATTGTTGTGAAAAATGTTAGCTGTTGACTTTTGCATTCTTAAAAGTATAAAAGTTTAAAGTTCCAGAAATTTTTGTGGCAAAAATACGGTTTTGTGCCTTTTTTGCCAAAATTGACCATTTTGGTCAAAAACCGACTTTACCATCATTTTCAGCATAAAAATCCGCTTCTAGATATGTATAATTTTATATGGTTTATAAATTAAGTTAAAAATATTAAAGTACAAAAGCAGACTATGCCAGCTGTGGGTGTACCAGGATTTTGGTATATCAATGGGGTGTTTTTCATCTCAGATGAAAGCACCCAATTTGATTAAAATTGGGTGCTTTTCCATTAAAATTGGTATACTGATGTGTGGGATTTTGTGCCAAAATAGGTATAGAGATGGTCAGTTTTTCGGAGTCCGGCAGGCACATACCCGTACAAAAAATTTTGAAGACCCGGGTACCAGTATTCCAACATCAAATCACCTACTGAATTGTAACATTTTGTTTCTATTTTCTCTCTTCCAGCTTATTGCCCAGTGTGATATAAACTCAGATGGAAAAATTGACTTCAATGAGTTCATCAGATTCCTTCAGTAATTTGCATAGAAAAGGACTTCAAGCTACTGGACTGAGGTTGTGGATTTGTTCAAGGAAGGATGAAAAACTGGCATAAAGACAACATAACTGTTTTAACCTCAAGCAATTTTTGTGAATGAAGTCATTTGTGAACTTTTAGAATTGAATGAATTCACCTAACAATTTGCATACATGATGACTGCAAATACATTCTTTTATTTATTACAATAGGGTAAGTTGGGGCTTTGTCAACATGGAGTAATTTAGACCTTGGGAAATTTGTTTAAATGCTGCGTATGACACTATTTCATTCACTCATTTAAAATCTCGGAAATATCATGTGCAACATCAAGGCAATGCAAAAAGAAGAAACTTGGCATGTATCCAACAAATTAAGATTGATTGATTGTATCATTTTTTTTCTTCTATTGGGGTTAGGTTTTAAGGTTAAGTACATATTATATACCAAAAATTACATTAAACATCAGGATAGGTTTTTTAAGGTTTTGTATCAGGTTCAGTTAAAATATTATACGTCATTTATTAACCAAAATATGTGACCCATCATATCAAAAGGTACCTTATGGGTCCAAAAATGAAAATTGATTTTTTGGTCTCATCGGAAAGATTATATTTTAAGCTTTAAAATGACACCTTGCTTTTGGTTATTAGATGTTCGATTGCAAAGTTACATGCAAATTAGTAAAAGGCATCGAGCTGATTCAGAAAACTATAGTTCTGAGAAAATTGAGTTTTAAAGTTTCTGTACTGGTAAAACTTGAATGGAGAAAGGATTTTTATCTTGGTTTTAAAACATTTGTCTTACGTTTTGGACATTGGAACCTGATTAATATGATAGAATACACTTCAAAGGTAATGTTTCTGATGAAATTAGAAATTCGACCTTGGACGTGATTTTTGACTATGCTCAGCTTCAATGGCCTGTATCTCGTAATTTACTATGCCGACCTTAAGGTACCTTTCGATATGAGGGGTCACATATTTGACGTATAAACTGCCACTCAATTTATGGTACAATGTACAAACAGCTACTTGTGTTTACTATACTACAAGTTGTAATTTTGTGGGATGCTTGTCAAGTTTCTACTTGTTGCAACCCCAGTTGTCGGGCAAGAAGAAGAATCCTGTTTTTTCCCCAACGACTTTTCATTGACTTGTAATATTTCTATAACCAAACCCTAAAATTTTATCAAAACCCCTATGCTCAAAATTTCTACCCCTATGGCTTACTCCTACATGTAACATTAATAGCTGACCCTAAAACCAAATCTTAACCATATTTTACAGAAAAATCAGAAACAAATTCTGAATTTTTGACAATTTGATCGTTAAAAAAAAAAGGATTCTTCTTATTGCGTTGCCAGGGGCATTGTGACCCCAAATCCAACATGGCAAGGCAAAGGACTGTGATAACTTCATGAGCATAGAAATGGTTGGAGAGTGGGAAAGGATTCAAGTTTGGATGTGGTACCTATTCATTCAGAATATTATTTATGTTTCAGGGTTGAGTGATTTTGGAAATTAAAAACCTCATACTTTATTTAGTTTAACAAAACACTCCATATGAGAAATATTCCACTTCTGTCACATATTTTAAATGAATATTTGGACAATGCAATTGAAGACAATCTATGATTATGTTAATGCATTCACTTTTAAAATGACTTTTAGATGCAAGTAGCTTAGTATACTTTATGCCATTTTTCAAATTGAGCAAACAAGTTTTCTTCTGGGGCAGACACCAAATTAAATCCCAGGATTTGTTTTATAACCTTATCCTATGGTAATCTAAAGATGAGGTTTTTATCCAAAATACTTTAATAAATTCAACTATAGACCAAATAAAAATTTATTGGACAGTGAAAACAAAAACCCAGAATGCAGGGCCCACTGTTTGTCAATGCAACCCCTACTCTGGATTTTTGTTTACATTGTCCAATACATTTTTGATTTTTCAATAGTGGAGAATATTTTTGCAAGAAATTATCAGTAGACATTATCAAGATGAATTAAGATAAATTACTATATGTGGGACCCACAAATCAGGAAACACTGTTAGTTTTGTATATATATATATTTGTTGATAGCTATTTGATGTAAATATAATATATTCCTGAGGTATGTGTGTATTCAAGAGAATCCGAATCGGTGTTATCCATCAACTATAGGCCAGACAATAATTTATTGGACAGTGAAAACAAAAATCCAGATTGCAGGGCCCCATTGTTTGTCAATGCAACACCTACCCTGGATTTTTGTTCACATTGTCCAATAAATTTTTATATTGCCTATGTATTAGTATATTTGAAAATGTCAGGGTAAGAAAACCCTGACTGTAAACTGTTTTCTTTGTCAAGAAACTATACTTAGATCCGTCCAAATTTTTACTTAATCTCAGAGTGTGTCATATTTTTCTGAAAGAAGTACTATAATACTACTGCCGTCCATTATCAGATAGTTTTCAAAACTCTTCCGTCCATTATTAAAGTACATCTTAATATATTATTATGTAAGACAAAGTTGTTAGGCTAATGAGACTCAATGCTGAGTTTCCCGTCCCCCTCCCGCGTTATAAATTTGGGCCTCGTTTGCCTACCAAAATCTGAAAATAATTCATTATTTTGAAAAAACGATGTCCAAATCTGTCTAAACAAATGCCTAACACATTGAATCATTCTAAAACGAAAATTGCAGCACTA